>CABEEJ010000799.1:57537-80160 GCA_901482245.1 Timema douglasi
GATTATACTCATACGTACCAATTACGTTGTACGTATAAGTAATGACAAAGGTTGAATTTAGAGGAAGCGTACCCTTATTTGCGTGGATACACCATTACACTCGACCGACTAGTAGGTGATCCATCCTATCGCGAGAGAAACGCCCTGGTCCGTTTGACCACAGACACGGATTGAATTATATTATTATTATTATTATTATTAGCACCGCGTCTTACTACCCGTTCGGGTTATACGCACTTACGCTAATGTGTAATGGTAGGGTGATTGTGAGATGAAATGGAGGACCTACAGTTTAACGTGGAATCCGAACCACGGTGGAGGCCTGGCATTCCTCACAAATTACATTATAATTTACTGATTATTGTATTTCATATCCCGATCACTTAAAATTCCCGGCTAATTCCCGTTTTCCCTGATTTTCCCGGATGGTAGACCCCCTGAGTACTCAGAAATCTTTAAGAGAGAGATGGTGGTCATAGAGGTGAAAAGTTTATGCAAGAGGGACTGCACTAGAATGAACTCACGACCTGCTTAGTTATCTGGTACAGGGAGATGACACGCTCCTACCTGACGTTAAACAAAATACACAGGGGAATAAGGAAAAAGGAAGAATCTCCAATGAAGCAGAAAACTAAGCAAACTATTTTTAAGTGAGTTGTCTATTTGGAGTATACTGTACATTGATTTAAAGGTGTTTTTTTTTATTATCTTGGTGCGTGAAATATAATGTGTTCATCATCGCGATCACGATACGTGAGTAGGCCTACTAGCTTGAATTGAATGTGCTACATCTCTTATTTTACTAAATGTATGTATTATCAGCGGCAATTGTCCCCTCCATTAACACGGATAATCGGAGTTAACTGCATTTCAATGCTTGTAGAGAGACAAACAAGTTGTGAGGGACGTGACTCATTTTCCTGTCTATCAACAGTCTATTTGTTAGGTTCAGAAAAGGACAGACATATTTTGTCTAGTTACTGATCGGCGATGGGCGCCGAATGAAGTGATACCGTTTAATCAACTGATAATTGCCCCATGATCGAGCACTAATTAAAGCAGTACAGTATTTTGATGATATAATTGGAATGTATAGCCCCATGATCGAGCGCCAATTATATTGATACGGAATTATGTTTGATATTTTAACTGAATAAATAAGACCTTTAATGTTACACACGATTTAGTAAAGTTATTTATCTTCGACACTGAAGATATAAGTTTATATGATACAGCTTAGTTGAACTACAGATTTCAGTCAGTGGCACTGTGAACTACTGCTACTGCTATATTATACTACCGGCACTGTTAATTTGTATTGGTACTCTCTTTGTATTGGTATTCTCTGTGTGTTCATACGCACAAGCAGCTTATATATGACCTACCCCTTACCCCACTCGTGACCAGTGTCAGAACCAACAAATCGAAAGAGTCCTGACGACAGGTGTTATGAAGGCTAGCTTCCTATTGGGTAGAGGGAGCTAGCTTAGCGTCACTTGCTTTTTCGGTAAATACTGTCGAGTTGACTTTTGAATGAAAAAAATAAGTTTTAATTGTGCAATCCTTTGACATTATTCCTGAAAAGGCATGATTCTCCAATACTTTACATACTTTAATGAAAAATGTACTTCATCCATTATATTTTTAATATACGAGAGGGGTCTAAATCAGTATTGTTACAATATTCTACTAGCTTTAGGGGTGCAGAAATGAGGGGTGGGGGAGGAGGTAGCTTGCCAAGGTCAACCATTCATGAGCAATCAGCCTGTCTGTTGTTAGCGAGTTAAAGAACCTTTATGGGGTGTCAAACCTAGATAACATTTAAAGGGTTTCAAATATACACGACATTTAAGAGGTGTATAAAATTATGTTTGTTAAATACACAACACAATTTTCCCACCACTGACTGGGTCTGTTTCAAACATAAGCCTCTCCATTTACTTCTATCTTTCCCTGGGTCTTTCGCCACCATTATTTTCTGCATTCCTCCCTTCCTACATTATGTTACATTTAATAATGTTAAATCTTTTCGGAATATTATAAAAAAAATTATTAAAAATTAGTATATACTTTTAATCTAACATTATTCTAAATGATTACTTTTATAATTTATTGTTTGCGTCCAAATATTTTAATTCATTTTCTTTCCTATGATGGAAGTGTCATACCTGTCCATCCCTACAAACCTAATAAAAATACTGAAATATTTGATGATTAACTGCAGTTTTAATATCCCTTTTCGCATGGAACAAGAGGGTTGGTTGGTTGGTTTCCCCCAGAATAGTCTTCAGCTAGGAATCTGAACAAAGGACTATTTTGACTCTGGAAAAATTTTACTTTTGAGATTTAATACTGCCCAGAAGGCATGTGTGGCTTGAAGAATACCAAGGGCGCAAACACTACCTCGAAAGAGCTCAACTAGGTCCTCCCTCCTAACACACCTTACACATTTGGTTGAAATCATAACTGCATATATTTCCAGATAAACCTCAAATAATTCCCCTTAAACACTAATAACGGATGCACAAAGTCGACTTTATGAGTTTGAAGCCAACTCAAATCGAATTTATGAAATATTATGGACCAAATAAAAGTTTGAATGTTTTTTTGTTTTATGGTTGAAAAAATATTATGTGGCACAATATTATTTGTAATGGTTGTAAATTACCATGAATTGATTATGTTAGCTGTCAATATTTTATCAGCAAAGTTTTGTATTTGTTGAAGTCGTAATTCTTTTCATACCTAAGTCAACATTTTGAAGCTTCGCACACACAAATGATATGGTGTTGAATTTTGTTCCGGTGTAATGAAGGTAATTTTCGTCTCCCTCCATGTAAATGCAGGTGCATTTCCTGTAAACTTCTACCTTCTTCATTCCTATTCCATTAGCGTACGTGTATATCTGGAAGGGGTACTGAGATTTATATATACACTAATATTATAAAGAGGGAATATTTGATTTTTTGTTTGTAATGGATAAACTCAAATATTACTGGACCGATTTTAAAAATTCTTTCACCAATATAAAGCTACATTATCAGCGAGTAACAGACTATATTTTATTTTGAAAATTTAATTTCTCCCTCATAAAAATGTCGATAGTCACTCATATTTTATGGTAGTGTCTATGATGATTCTTCAATATGTTTGTTGAAAATAATGCGGGGGGAGGGGGAAAGGCCTAATATATATATATAAGTAAATAAAAAAAGTATAATGTTTTATTTTATAAAATGTATTTTACATAAAAAAAATAAATTAATAAACCAACCACACTTACAAATATATTCAAAACACAAAAATCTTATGAAGCTAATAAAGGTAAAACATAACCTAAATTCATATTTATAATATTAATGAGTACATTGAATTAAAATTTCATTGACAAATATATACATCAATTATACTTTTAAGTAAAAATAACTTTTGCAGCAACTTATCTATAGCAATAATTTTAAAAAAATCAAGGACATAAATAAAAACACCCAGCAGGTTAAATATGCAATTTTCATGGTTATTTGGCTAGCTTTCATTTAGACATTTCTTGATAAATTAAAAAAAAAATCCATTTTACAAAACTTGGTATGAAAGTATAAATATATTACATCTAAAGTTTAAAAAAAAACTAATTCAAACTTGCATGATGGAAAAAAACATAATATCACATACGTTTACATAGTGTGTATAAATATTTTAATATTGCTCAACAATTTTAAGCTTGTTCGGGTGATCTAAAGTAGTTAACCATAAATGAATATCTTTGATACCACACTTGGTTTACATAATCATCTATAATAACATAGCCTTATGGTTACCGCCTGAGGCAATTAAATTCAAAACAATTAATTTAATTCAATGAATATTTCTGTTTTATCAATTTTTAGTAATGAATAAAATGATAAAGTATTAGGAAAAAAGCAGAACACAAATAAAAGAAGACACTAACACAAATTTACACACACTTCAATATTTCGATGCTATTAAAGCACCTTCCTCAGAGTCTAATTACTACTACTTTCTGAGGAAGGTGCTTTAATAGCATCGAAATATTGAAGTGTGTGTAAATTTGTGTTAGTGTCTTCTTTTATTTGTGTTCTACTTTTTTCCTAATACTTTATCATTTTATTCATTACTAAATGTTTTTGCTCAATGCGCTTTTTTCGTACATATTGTTTTATCAATTTTGTATTCACAAACAGTTTAATCAATTACCTAAATCACTTGATTTGCGGGTATCTTAAAAATAAATACACATGTTAATTAATTGTTCATATTACAAGTTTTTTAACGTCAAAACGTTCTTCAGTTTATTCTCTAGAACAGAAATCTTTTGCTCCATGAGAGCGACTGTCTTGGTGAGTGCCTCCACCTGTGTACTCAAATTGTCTATAGATCTCTGAACGGGGTTTGCCTGCAGATCACCCTGCGCCCCAGAAACATTCACACGGGCGCAGTTGAAATAGTTCCTGGCGCTGACAATATTAGAGTCCTGATTTTCTTCCGAATCATCTGTCAAGTGTTCATTCTCTTCTGCCGCAGGCCCATGACCGTTCCTACCGCCGTTGACTTGCAGTCCACGGAACTCTCCGTTGAGGACCTAAGGGGTCACACATCAAGAGCTGCATATGTAACTAGTGTACATGTTGTTACATGTTTTCTATAGCAAGATAATGACAAGTTCAAGACATGTTTTACACATCAAATAATTCATAAGTTATTCTCAGCAAGGGTTTAAATAATGTTCAGAGATGTGCGAAACTTAAAAAATTTCATTTTGAATATTTGTCAGATTCTAAAGTAAAGTTCCAGATTCAACAATTATGAAGTTAAAATGAACATTTATGAACAATTTTTGTCATTTTGTGTTGTATGTACATACAATATTTAGAATAATTGAATTACATGTTGTGAAAATAATTTTAGGATAAAATATGATAGCCATGTTTCCAATACAATTTTCTAATGAGATGACTTCAGGAATTATTCGAAGTTAAATTTAAAAAGTAAACTTCGCACATCTCTAACCAAGTTTTATATTGATTATAAGCTAGAGGTCGGTCAAACATACAAATCTAAGGTCTGTATGCGTCTTAGAAAATGACAAGCTAAGGAGGCAAAATTCCCCCCACCAATCGGTAGGATATACGATAAATTAGAGGTCTGGTTGTTAGGTTTGTAATTTATGTGCGGCTCTACCCCTACCTAGTAAGCATAATTACACACAACAGCATGAGCCCGCAATCAAGCTATATCAACCGAGAGGCCGCCACCATTAGCGATGATAGTGTCAACATTTACGAATAGGAGGTGGCATGTGGTCAACACAACTAATCCTTTGGTTGATTGTTTTGGTTTTTCTAAACCAGAGCTGTTACTTCTTTATTAAAGTAACTCATTTGTCCTCACACGACTGAGTTTCACCCTGTTCTGGACCCACTGCTTCAAAGAAAGTGCTGAGGATCAAACATGGAAACTCTGGCCACTAGACCACAGAGGCGGTCAAGCATTGTTAAAGCTCTAAAAAAAAAATCATTCAAATGCAAAATTTGGATGAATAAAAATTTACTCTCTTTTGAATCTCTCTTTAAGGAAAACCTCTTTTCACTTTATGAGGTAATTATATTATATTTGGAAGAAGGTAAAGAAAAGGTGGATAGAAACCTATAAAAGGGGGACGAACACAATATGGCCTTTAAAATGAAATAAAGAACACAGTTCTCACTTTAAATTGATGCTATTGGACAGAGAGGTAATGGTTGCCCCTTAAAGAAAATCAATCGTCATCACCAAACCTAGGTCGGGGAATTGGGTGGTGACGATCGATTTTCTTTAAGAGGCAACCATTACCTCACTGTCCAATGGCAGAAATGTAAAGTGTGGGCTGTTTTCTTACGTTCATTGTAAAAGCCACATTTTGTGTGTTTCTATCCATCTTTCCTATACATTCTTCCAAATATAATACAATTATCTCTTTTGAATCTGTAATCTTATATTTTTCAAAATCTTTGAATATATTTAGATTCAATACGCAAGAGAATATGAAGAGCCCCTCTCTATTTCGAACAAACGAGCGACAAATTGATTCAACAATTTAATATATATTTAAAATTGAAAAATGACAAGGGTGATTGCCATTCACATGGATTCGTTTAAGATAATTTAAAAATGACGCCTGGACACAAGAATTGAACCTAAGACCTTTGGGTTAATGTGGCAACACTCTACCACAGATATACAGGATCAGTTCCATGCTGTAAGGGTTTAGTAATCAGATAAATCTGTGCCGGGCCCGGGGATCGAACCTCGGCCGCCAGCACAGAAGTCTGACACCTTACCCCTAGACCACCAGGTCACCTAATAATTAATTGATTACATCCCTATTATGGCAACTGACCCAGGAAGTGAAATTAAGTTGTGGAGCTCAAATAGTTCTAAGTTATCTTTTAGTGCATTGAACCTTCAACACTGCTTATTGCTTTCTCTGGCGCAGGCTCAAATCAACGTTTCATTGCAATAAGTTGTGGTAATACTGCCTAGCAAAGAACCGCTGTTACTTTTAGCTAATCTGAATACTTCATATTGAAGTCGACAGATGGAGCCACCATTTCAATGCTATACTTTGACCTTGAATAGTGTAATATATGATAAAAATTAATGAATAACGAAAGTATTTGTAAGATAAAAATAGCTGCCGGGCTGACACAAATAGGTGTGCTATACACACACACCGGTGAATGGGCTAACGAACCAATTCCTTCGTCAAGATATTTACAAAATTTACTAAAACAAGAACTTTCATCTTCTACCACCCGAAGATGATTACATGTATAATATTATAGTGTTTGTAAATGTGTGTTTGTGTTTTTACTTTTATTTGTACTTCAATTTTTATCTGAAGTACGAGAGGGTGAATGCAGTGATACAACCTAGTGATTTAGCTAAATAAATATAATATTAATAGAATGATCTCTGTGTCTCATAAAAGTTAGAATTTAATTAGGGTAATAATGATAAGTAATCTCAATCGTCCCCACTTAGGGTTGTTCCTCATCATATCCATCTAGGTTAACACCCTGAGATTAAGGAATGGCACAAAGTTTACTGCTAAAAAAAATATGTAAACGGCAGTCATTTCCTATTCTCTATCCAGTGGCAGTGATGTAAAGTTTGATTTGTTTTGTTATTTGTATTGCAAAAGGCATTAATAGTCATCAAAATGTTACGAACTCTTACTCCCCTCATACTAACAAGTCAACAAGCAAACAGCCTTCATTCTTTCCTTCACAAGTTTCCTTGCTAATCTATTCATTACCATTTCAAAAAGTAGTGGGGAGAAAGCAACTCCTGCTCAACTCCCTTTTTTATTAGGGATAACTGCGTCCATCTCTTCCAAGTCTTAACACAACTCTTTACTCCCATTAAAACTCCTCTTTCCCAATCCTGCCCACTCCATCGCTTTCCAGACTATTTCTCATCATCGTGATAATAAATCATTCGATGTTTCCAGTCTCCGAGGGTCATCTAGCACATCCTCTTCCATTCCTCCAAGCTTCTCCAGTCCGCTCCTTTAATTTCTATGTCCCGGGCTTGGTCCATCCATCTTGTTCGTGGTCTTCCAATAGATCTTCCACCCTTCTCTTTGTTCTGTTAAGGCTTTCTTAGGCATTCTGTCCTCCTCCATTCTCATCACACGACATAAACACAGCAACCTTTTCCTCTTCAGTGTCTCTTCTGATAATGTAACTTTTAAACCATCCCTAATTATTTAATTCTTTATCCTGTCTCTTCTTGTGAAATTCTTAATGTCTATTTGGAACCTCATCTCTGCTGCCTGAAATCTACTTAAATCTCTCTTCGACCAGGTCCAGGTTTCAGAGCCAGATACTATTTCTATCCACAACATTATACACCTTCTCCACATCTATATGTTAATTATTAACATGCGTATTATTAAAATATATATATATATATATATATATTATCATGTTTAAAGATATTGTTACTTTTTTTAAAAATATTATGTTGCAAATAAAAAGATGTTAAAACAATCACTCTGATATTTTATTCAAATGTGCCTGCCTCTCATGAATAATTACAAGACAGTTGATTTTAGTGAATAGAAAACATTGAATAAAAATAGGTTGGCAACAAACACATAGAAATGAGGTTTATGTATAAAAAATATAGACATGTGATGCTCGAATCCTATGGTATTAGAGATTCATAGAAAGCTCAATAAATCATCTCAGATACAATTATGAAGACCATGACTTGATATAACAATTTTAGTTGGGAGAATAACATAATCTCGAAGGACAACATTGTATTAATATAATTAATTTACTACCCGCTTCGGTGGCGTAGTTGGCTAACGCGCTTGTCGTGTTGAGCTCGACTGCCGAGGACAGGGAGATCGAGGTTCAAATCTTGGTCGGGTGAACTGGGGGAGGTTTTTCCTAAATGGTTTTCCACTCTCCCTCCACGCAAATGTGGGTTCACTTCCTCTAATTCAACCTTCCCAATTCCTAATCCATTAGCATAATTAGTACTTAAAGCATATAACCCAAACGGGCAGTAAGATGCGGTGCTAAATAATAATTTAATAAATTAAAGTGTTATTTTTGTTGTTGATGAAATAGACATGACAAATAAAATAGCCTTAAACAACTTTTTTTGAATCCAATTTAAAATATTTTCACTTACAAATCATACATTTATAAAGATTCAAAGACTCAAATTTGGAAGAAGGTAAAGGAAAGGTGGATAGAAACATATAAAAGGGCGGTGACAATCAATTTTCTTTAAGAGACATCCATTACCTCTTTGTCCATTGGCAGCAGTGTAAAGTGTGTTCTTTTCATTGTAAAGGCTATAATGTGTTTGTCCCCCTTTTATATGTTTCTATCCACCTTTCTTGTACCTTCTTACAAATATAATATAATTGCCTCATAAAGCGAAAAGAGGTTTTCCTTATAGAGTTAAAAGACTCAAATTTGTATTTGATACATCTATAATACAAATATAAAAGGACAATAAAGGTTAACCTTGGTAAAAAAGCATCATCAACTGTTTTCAGACTGTGGCCGGGTCAGATTATTCTTCCATTTTTCTCCTTTCACTTGAACATTCTGTTATCTGCTCCTTCCTTCTCTTTCTTGGTCTGCATTGTCTTTTTCCTGCATACATTTCCGGCATTTACTTGGAATCCTTTTGTTTTCAATCTTCATTACATGCCCATACCATCTCAACCTTGCTTCCTATTATATCTCATGTACTCCTAATCTTTTCCGGATAACTTCATTCCTAATATTGTTTCTCCTTGTGACAGCTAACATGCTCCTTATGAACTCCACTTTTCTAGTATATCTTACATTTATTGTCCATGTTTCTGCTGCATGTGTGACAATGGATACAAAGTACGTCCTGTACAACACTTCCTTACACTTCAAGGACACTTCCTGCCTCCATAGCAGGTCTCTTACACACTTATAGAAGTCTCCTTACTGTCCTCTCCTCAATAGATCCTCTCTACTTCCACATTTCGCCTCAGTCATGCTTCCAAGAAGCTTTACGTTCTGTACTTTTCTCAGCGCTACTCCATCCAACTTTACAGCTTTATTAGGCCTTACCCTCTTCCTTGTCATTAACCATAACTTCACACTTGGCCGTGCTAAATTTCATTCCACACTCTTTCACTTCCTCCTTCCATTCTTGTAGTTGTTCCTGGACTTCCTCTTCCTTCTCCCCACATACCATCAAGTCATAAGAAGACATCACGGCTTTCATTATTTCCTCCTCGAGTTTTCCAGACACTTTGTTCATGACCATTTTTATTATAAAGAGTAATAGCTAAGAGTTTAAATTTGTGATGGTCAATGGAATTAATTGAAATACTCAAAAGTTTGGTGAGATTGGCGTAACAAATTTTTATTCTTTACCCTCTAGGTATCAATTTCCAAAAAGTGGCAAATATGCGCAATGTTTGGCAACACATGTGTGTGTGAACAGTTTTCACTTATAACAAAGGAACAAAACACTTGAGAAATCACGGCTTACCGATACTCATTTGTCATCAATAATGAAAGTGACTTTAGCACAAAATATAAGGTCCGACATTAACACCATTGATGCAAATAAAAGATTTTAAGTTTCTGAGTAAAAATAAAGGGTGAGTTCTAATATTTTATGTAACCAAAAATAAAAATAATTCATCATAAAAATTAAGGTACTAAAATGAGTTCTTTACTTATGACATTTTAATTACTTTTTTTTTTCAATGTGGCCCCTATGATCAAACAAATTTGACAAGCCCTGCTCTATATGCTCTAAAAATTAAGACAAAAAAGAAGCAACTTGCAGAGTAGAGAAATTACTCTTACCTGAATGTCAGAAGATCCTGAGTCGGAGGCGGAAGACGCACCGTCGGGGTTTAACACAACTGGGGAGTCCGAGTTTGGTAATGACCCAAATTTTGTTTCAGCTTTTCGAGGAAACTCTTTCAAAAGGTCTTCTTTATCAAAGTTGGTCTTCCACACCAAGATCTAACAAAACAAGAGAGGGGAAGGGTCATACATTTGCAACTTTAGAGAATGATTCTGATCAGCCCTTTTCAAATCGAATCTTGTGCTCCACATCTTATTTACACTTTTAGCGGAGGGATGAGGAAGGTATAATCTGAGAAGAGATGTACACGTATTTGCGTGGAGATAGTGTGAGGGAGAAAAAAAACCCTTAGTACACCTGGCTGGGAATCAAGCCTTAACTTTTTCTTAACCAGGAAATTATAAAAATCAAGACTTACACATTTGCCCGTGTATTGACGAGTGCAAGAGGTAAAATGTTTTATACATGTCTTATTAATAGGGACATTTAACAATACGAAACCCACTTCGGTGTCTGTATAGTCTAAGACGCTTCTCGCAATAGACTAGACCGCCGATCACTGGGAGAATGGAGTTCTATCCTGGTCAAATGTACTGATAATGGTTTTCCCTGAATAGTTTGCCACTCTCTCCCTTCACACAAATGCGGGTACACTTCCCCAACCTTTCTCATCACCAACACTTTAGCATAGTTTGTACAGAGGCGTGTAACCCTAACGGGTAGTAAAACATGGTGCTAAAACACACAGTCCTGATTCTAATAATTTCAATTTTGTTTTAATACTAGACTCAATTACTTGAGATTTTACAGATAAGAAATAAGGTACTGAAAATAAGGATATTAAGATTGATTCTTGATACTTTCAATAGTGTACCAATATTAATCGAGGGTATTAAGGTAAAGAGGAATCAATTTTAACATCCTAAAATATAATATAAACTTAACTTCATCATATATATATATTTTTGAAACCAGCTAATGAGCCTCGAACTCACCTGATGATCAACTCCTCCTGAAGCAAAATACTCTCCGTTTGCAGTGAAAGTGAGAGCAGTAATGGCCCCTCTGTGTCCCTCAAGGGTATAGATAGGACGGCCTTCCAGCAGGTCCATTACCTGGTCAAGGGGGAAAAAAACAACTTTTAGTTAAACTATCTTTATAAAAGTGTGTACAGTAACCCTGTGGCTTCTTTGGTGCTGATTGGCAGCTCACAGCTGGCTTCTGACAGTCAACATTTAGGTACATACCTACATTTTGACGCTCAGAAGTGACAGCTGCTAAACACATGTTTTTGCAGATCATTTGGGTCAGCGTAGGGGTACATAATTTGGTCTGGTAACTTTTCAAAGCTGCCAGCTGTGATCTGTCAGTCAGCACCAAAGAAGCCATGGGGCTACTGTATTAATCAGAAGTGAATTTGAAGTAAAGAAAGGTGAAGTCAAACAAACGTTTCAACTGGGTTGAAGTTTCCAAACAGCACGAAGCAGTTTTTCATATTTACAATTAATTCAAGTGCACTCTCATTTGTTGACTCCATTCTTAAAAAAAAAAAGCTTGCACGAGTGGTTGAATGTCGGTCTTCACTCGACTCTATAGGACACGCGAGGCCTCACTTTGAGGTACCGACACAAGATGGCTCAGCCTATAGTTTTGTTCACTGAACAAACCGAGGCTGCTTCAGGTCTCGTATAAAATGCACATTAGGACAATTTTCAGATTCTTGCATCTATAGTAAGCTAAGTATTAATGGATCGTCATATGAAAAAGGAATATTTCTGAAAAGTCAAAACAATGTTTAAGTGTGAAGTGTAAAAGATTAAGAACTGAAGAGAGCCGTGTGTTTGTTTCTATCTAGGCCTAACTTAACTATCATTCAGGTTGACTTCCTTCACTATCACTTTACATTATTGTACAGTGTTTCTACACTGTCTTATTATACATTTCCAAGCCATTAGGCACTAATTAATTTTAGCAACAAAGGAGTAATGTAGGGCTGTTGTTGCGGTGGCTCTGAACCATGAAATCTAAAATACAGTAGAATCCCATTAATTTGGTAATTGGGGTTTGAATTATTATTATTAGTACCACGTCTTACTATCCATTCTGGTTGTACGCACTTACGCTAATGTGTATTGGTAGGGTGATTGTGAGATGAAATGGAGGACCTACAGTTTAACGTGGGATCCGAACCAACGGTGGAGGCCTGGCATTCCACAAATTCACAAGTTGTGATTAATACACTTCTTGTCAGAGGGGAAGGAAGGGTTTGGCAATCAGATAAATCTGTGCCGAGACCCCAGACCCCCAGCACAGAAGTCTAATAACTTACCCCTAGACCACCAGGTCACCCAATTTGGGTTTGAAGTTGTTCGAATTAATGAAAGTCCAGATTTAAAGGGAAAAAAAACAACTATAAAATAAGTAAGCTACAATTAAAATAGCCTATACAAAAACAAACATTTATTTTACATTTAAAGCAATAAAAATAGTAAATAATCTGTAGGAAAGAAATTAATATGTAGTTTGCGGTCAAGCACCTGCAACCCAGCTTTTCATTGGTGTTTATAAATGCACTATTTTGGGAAAAACCTCTCTGAATTAACAAGGTTCAAGCAAAGTTTAGTTTATTAGGATCCGGTTTAGTGAGGTTTTACTGTAAAAATTAAATGGACGACACAAATGTATTGTTCTGAATAAGGATTTTTATCTCCTATACCTTTAGCGAGGAGTCATTGGAGGCGCTGATAAGATAGTTCCCACACGGATGGAAGGCCACCTTGTTAATGGGGCCCTCGTGGCACACATACTGTTGCAGCAACTTCAACATCCTCACATCGTACACCTTGATCATGTTGTTGGTCATACCCGTGGCAATACATGTGCCGGTGGGGTGAAACTCCACATGCAGCGGGGAACCTGCAAAGGAAGAGCTACCAACAGGACCGCAGATTTTTTTTAGCACTGTGTCTTACTACCTGTTCGGGTAACACGCTTATATACTAACTATGTCAATGGTTTTTCGGAAATAAGGTTATATTAATAGGAAGTGTACCTGCATTTGTGCGGAAGGAGAAAGGAAAACCAGTTTAGAAAAAACCTCCTCAGTACATCCGACCAAGATTCGAACCTTGATCTCGTCATTGGCAGTCTACCCTACTGCAAGAGTATCGCGTTAAGACTACACGGCCACCAAAACGAGTAGCAGAAAATTACATCTAAAGTTATCTTCCCCGTGCTTTGTTTAATAGGCCTAATCGCTATCTGGACATTTACACCAGTGGGATATGAATAAGGAGGGTAGAATTTATAAAAAAAATAATATCAACATTTGGGTTGATGGAGAGTGGAAAACTATTAAAGAAAAAACACCCTCAGTCAGGGATGAGCCAAAGTCAAAACATGTGAAGCAAACTTTATGATAATGTTTGGTGAAAGAGTTTTAAATTTTAAATTCTCTATTAAGATAAATGTTTGCAGAAAAACACAGAGAACACTGTATTCCTTTTTGATGACTTTTCTGAATTTATCCATGCTTATGTTGTAGATGTCATTTAATCTCTAGTTGGTGGTGTTTACTAGCTATAAATTATATATATTATGAGATATTTAAAATTAATTCAAATCATTTCGAAGCTTTCGCCTGCTTATAATGAGAAGGTTATTGGAGTTCCGATGCAAAAACGAAGGAGATTTGACCTTCGACTTTAATATTTTAAAGCTTCTCATACCCCTACCCTTAGCATACCTGGCCAGTATTCTAATACTGAGCTCCTGGTCAGTGGTGAACCAGGCCTGACAAGGTTGACACCTCAGCCCATGTGCCCACCAGTTGAGGTTTAATCTTACGATGAATGTCCACAACTCACCCTTCAGTTCATGAAACGTGTGGACACACTTTGCGGTTTTGTGATCAAACAATTTGACCGTTTTATCGTCAGAGCATGTGGCGATAAGACGACCTTCAGGTGAGAACCGGACGCAGCGCACCCAGTGGTTGTGTCCAGAAAAGGTGGAGACAAACTTTCGGTGGCTCACTGTCCACAATTTGGCGCTCTTGTCATCTGACGAGGTGACCAGCTCCTTGCCATCAGGAGAGAAGTGTACAGACCTACAGACAGACATTTCAGATCAATAGAATACAGGAATGTATTCATAGAAGATCTGATTATAATAATGAAGTGTTAACATATCTGGTATACAGCAGACACAATGTTAGTGCAACATTCAACCACCAAGCACTGTAGTCGATACGTGAGTGTGAGAACAGAACTCTAATCTCTGTTATTACTTTATTGGAAATCACGATAATATTTTTGGTGTTATTGGGTTTAGTAAAATTAGGGATGGACCCTCATATCCTTGGGGAATTCAAGATTTGGGAAAAAATTCAAATTCAAGACTAAATTTATTGAAAAAGATTATTTTTTTCAACTATTTAAGTGAAATTTGTTTAAGAGAAAAAGAGGGGATGCTAAAGAAAATGGTGGAAATGTAGGAAAACGACCGCAAGGGAGGCCAAGAAAGAGATGGAAGGAGCAGATAATAGAAAGTGTTCAAGTGAGAGGGGAAAAATGGAAAAAATTATGGTGGGAGAATAAAGGAAGATGGAGGCATTTTACTTAAGTGACCCTGCCACAGGCTGGAAACAGTTGATGATGTTTTAGAGCTATATTACTGTTTTTGGTGGTCTATAACTATAGAATGAAATTAAAAACCAGGCCAAAGAACAGTAATTTACCACTTAACTGAATGTATTAATGTTATAATGAATGGATTATAAGAAATAATTATTACATTTAGTTACTATTTATATTTTCTATGTTCATAATTTTTCAAAAGATTCGGATTTGGATTCGGGATTCAAAGGTAAATTAGAGATTCAGATTTTTAAAATAGTGGATTTGATCCAACTCTAGTATATATTAAACTTAGGTTAATAATTAAAAATTTAGGATATTACAAATTGTATTCGATCCATTTAAATTGTTTGAAAATTCTATATAAAAAAAAGGTCAAGGGAAACTTATTTTCCGAATGGGAAATTCTCTACACGGACCTCACGGCTGCACTATGTGCCCTAAACTCCGCCGAATCCCCCTGGACCGTTGGGACCCAAAGCCGCACGCTTCTGTCCCGTGAGGCGGATGCCACCAAGTTCCCGGAGGGTGAGAAGGACACGTCTAGGACATGGTCCTTGTGTGCCTCAAACCGGAAGGCTCTGACAGATTGACGGAAGTTCCAGACCATGATACTGTTGTCATTACTGCTCGACACTAGCTGTTTTGTCGTGGGGTGGAATGAAAGAGAGGTCACGGTATCTCTGTGACCTCGGAAATGTCGCTCCAATGTTGGGTCGTCACCCATGGTGGACTCTGAAAAATAAAACCAAGAGTTACAAAGAGCACGAATGTATACACTAAGGATGTGATTCTCAAAACCTTAAGGAGATTCAATGAAATATTGAATTCAAGGTTTCTTTTTTAAATGGGCATTTGCTTTCGAGCTCTCTCACTGTTTAGCTTATAGGTAGTCGAGCCCCAACATATTTATAGGACAGACTTAACAACCAGACCCCAAACCATTAGCTTTATTTATATTTTTTTACTACCTATTCTATTTATTTTGTGGTATTTAAATCTCGTTAGTATTACTCTCCAGATTCAAATTTGAATTAGAGTTGCGGATTTGGATTTAAAATGAGAATTCGGATTTGTAAAGTGCAGCGGATTTGAGACATCTCTAGTACATTCAAATCGATAACCTCTTGTTGTCGGCAATCAGAGTTATTGTGAGGCTGACGCTTTGGACCCTCACACATTTGGTTACAATATCTTAATAGAATTTACAAAAGATTTTTAAAATTAATCTCTTAAAGATTATTATTATTATTATTATTATTAGCACCGCGTCTTACTACCCGTTCAGGTTATACGCACTTACGCTAATGTGTAATGGTAGGGATGTAATGGTAGGGTGATTGTGAGATGAAATGGAGGACCTACAGTTTAACGTGGAATCCGAACCACGGTGGAGGCCTGGCATAATCTCTTAAAGAGAAATATTTGTATGTAAGTTACCTGAGAATGCCCGAATGTATTTATTTGTTAGCAAAACTTCTGGAGACCGCAAGGTGGTGCCGACACTCGAGATTTGTGCTTAGTAAGTGAGTGACGACAAGATCTGTAAACAATTAAATTATATGCAATGCTCTCAAGATTACTTAGATTCGGTATACAAGAGGTAAAGCCTCGCTCAGAGTCTGAGAGCTCCACATTCATAACGTCAATAAGTCCTTGAAAATTGAAATCGCATCACAAAGTCTGGATCCTTAGTCATATGACTGTGAGGTCTGAGACTACATACGATAAAACTCTTCGAACGAAAGTTGTCTAGAGCATGTTGCAAGCAGAAGTGAACTGTGAAGCAGAGATTGATACTAATGGGAGGTTTAACCTACCAATACAATGCCACTCTTTTTAAAAACTGTTTTCGAGAAGTCACGCTTCCCTGTTAGGCCCATTTTGGGTTTCTAGAAAAATGATTCTAAAATAGCTTTGTATGTAAAACTAGGCCCTACCTATAATTTCATTTTATAATTGTTTCCATAGCAACAGAGCCTTTTGCTGCCATTGATGCTTTCATTTTTATGTGCGCGCTCATATTTACTTTGCTGTGATTGTTGGTCCTTAGCAGTTCGTATAGACACGTCCTTAGAAAAATAAAGTTGAGTCAACTTCTATGGAGTGGTAAGGACTTAAGGATCAGGACTTTGTAGATAGTGCAATATGTGAGTAGAGAACCGTAGGCTACAGTTCCGTTTGAAAAAATATTTCTTACAGCCAAAAAACTTAGCTAACAGTGTCATTAGTTCCATATTACAAAAAAGGCAGACATTAAAATATTATATTTGTTGGTTAAATAACCGATTAAAATTTCTATAAGAATACACACAGCACAAATCAGCATGGAATTAACTGGTTTATAAATGTATTAATCCATCCAAAATTTAATTTTTATTTAATTTTCACCGATGTTGAAGGCTGAAAGTCAGAAGTCTTTCATAAACCCATTGCACATGCTACAGAAAAAAACAAGATGCTCAAGGCGGGGTTGCTGTAGACTTTAGTGTCGCAATAACCTGTTAAATATGAGTCAAGCAAATATTTTCTAAATTATTAATTCAAGTCTTAGATATAGACGACAGACTTTTTTGGTGTCTTGTGTAGTCTAGTTAATAACGCTGCAAGACAAGGTTTTCTTTGCATTTTTTTTTTTCAAAGAATACCCTAAAATGCTCTTGACCTCAACCTGTTAGTGTGGAGTATACTTTTTAAGGACCACTACGCACCTTTACGGGTAAAGTGTCTGGAGCTTAAGGTGTTTATACCAGTTTCAAGAAATTTCTTCAAAATGACACTATCTAACCTAACCTTAAACATCCAAGCCTAGAAACATATTAATCAGTAATGAACTAAAGTAAAAACCAATATACAACGTAGTTTCTGGTAATACTCTATTTCAACTATCTGGCAAGTCAAAACAAAAGGCCAACTTCTTTGACCAACATGTACTATTTTTTTCTAATACGCCACATAGGCCAAATCAAATATAAGTGACTGAACGCACTTGAAATTTGAATGTTTAGTTAACTAAATCAAGCCTTCAATTTATAACCAATTGCAAGTCACACATCTAGAGTTTAGAATACGGCAGTCTGTACACAGTGAAGATGGCAGTTGAAAATGTGTGACATGTCAGATTAATAACATTTTCAAATGATTTGCAATCCCATAAATCAACGACGTCTACAAAACACCAAAATAAATAAAAATATATTTACCCTTTGAAAAATTGGGTAATTTGATTAATTACTTAAGTTTGATACACGATTATTTAAACTTAAAAGTTTACTCCAAACAAACTTATTCAAATTCCAATTGTACAACCGCTCAAAGAACCACTGCTTTCAAGATCTGCGCACGGCCTCTTTGACCATTCATTGGAAACTAGGTGAAACAAATGGTTGACTGGTTGAGTTAGCCAACATAAATATGAAAACTATAAATTATGTTGTGTAATTTAACGCCTTAAACTACCACATATTACTTACATGTCGTCATAAAATAAATATTATTTATCTAAATACTCTGAGTTAAGTCATCTAAAAACTTTTAAATTAAGAAATAATATTTTTTTAATTACATGATCATATAACGCGTGTTGGCCCTACTGTAAGGTACTGCATGCATAATATAAAATAGCTCGCATAAAAACATGTTTTAAAATAAATTAAATAATTGAAACGCTTTCTATATTTAAATGAATGATGTAGATTTAAATTTCAAGTGGACAAACACATTTTAAAATTGTGTAATACTTTTAAAATTATATTTACTGTAATGAGTGGATTCAGTGGCGCACCA
Organism: Timema douglasi; assembly: GCA_901482245.1. Classification (NCBI taxonomy): domain Eukaryota; kingdom Metazoa; phylum Arthropoda; class Insecta; order Phasmatodea; family Timematidae; genus Timema; species Timema douglasi. The sequence continues at coordinate 76,347 of CABEEJ010000799.1, forward strand.
GAAAATTTACTTTTGGGGGCGGGGGAAATAATTAATTATTTATGTACTTTACCCAAATTATAAATTTTTGGAGCACCTTAAATGTGTATAATTTAAATGTAAGTCGTGAGGCATGTTTTAAAATTTAACTTGCATATTTGATCTGTTCATCTTGCTCCTCCCCTACTCCACCACTGACTTATTACAGTATATAAACGGGTTTTGTTGACTCGTTTGGTGCAGTCATGTGCATAGATTCGCGTGTAAAATAGGGTCAAGAGCTTTAATTAAATCTCATCTTAAAAAGAGCATGAAGTGTTAATTAAATTACAAAGGCTTATAATTATAAAATGCTATGGTTGAATCACTATTGAAAAAAAAACCGGCTCTGTGGTGAAGTAGTCAGTGCACCTAACTACTAATCCAAAGGTTCTGGGTTCGATGGCTGGTACTTTGGGTATTTTTACCGAAAGGGGAACTACCCCAGCGGTCACCAGGATTTGGTTAGTTAGGCAAAAGTTAGATTTTAGATTTTCTACACCCTCATACTCACTAAAATTATTATTCTCATCATAAAACTTTATNTAAAATAAATACCTATTTTGCAAAATGTAATTTGAAACAAAAATTTTAACTAAACTAAATTTGATTCAATTTTGAAACTATATATAAAAATAATGTTTCTCAAAATACCTAATTGGTCTTATATGTACTATCCTGTCCAGCCCAGGGTCAAGGAGTTGCAAGTGTTAGATCCTGTAAAGAGGGGGGCAGGGGCGGTGGATGATAGAAGAATATATTTAGAGAAGAAAATATAGTATGCAGTTAAGGGGGAATACAGCCTCTGAAAGTGTTGGATGGTCTTAAACAGAGTTTTTTTTTTTTGCCGACAAGATGGATTCTTGAAATACTCTAATAACTTAGACAAGTGTTGGCTACTGATCTAAACACGAAATTCAACTGATAATTTTAGGATTTGGATTGTTTATTGATTTGACTAAAGCACTTGACAATAAACAAAAATTGGTAGGGGGGGAGAGTATATGCACACCGAAGGGGTTCACCTGGAACTCCAGAAACATTTATCTTTTCAAGAATTATATGTTTTTTTCTGTATTTATTTTTTAACACCGTGTCTTACTACCTATTCAGGTTATACACATATTACATATTAAAATTATTAAGTGTTAATTACTTCATGTCTTGTTATTCAAGGGATCACTCATTGTAAGTTAAAACCCACTCACATATCTCATGTTCTCCTGAGGAATTACGGGGGTTTTATCACTCTTCTGTTAAGTAGTTTGATTATTTAAATAAGTGTTAGTTAAAATAAAATTTTATGCTTGTTCACTGAATCAATTAAGATGGGATTTCAAGCTCATTTAAGTTTCATACTCATTGTTATATTAAGTTATAAAACTCGTAGGTAGCCTACTCATACAGGGTGTCCAGAAATTTGTAGACAGTACATAATATACGTTGCTCAAGAATATTCAAAGAACCCACCTCGGTGCCATAGTTAGCTAATGCGCTAGTTTCGTGTTGAGCTAGACTGCTGAAGACGGGTAGATAGAGGTTCGAATCTCAATCGGGTGAACTGGAGGTGGTTTTTTCCTAAATGATTTTCTACTCTCCCTCCGTGCAAATGTGGATTCATTTCCTATACATTCAACCTTCCCAATTCCTAACCCATTAGCATAATTAGTACTTAAGCATATAACCTGAACAGGTAATAAGACGCGGTGCTAAATAAAATAAAAAATATTCAAAGAAAACATTTACTCCATTGCTTTGCTTACACAATATCCTCATTCGTCAAATGGGGCAACAGTGTGAATCCTCACTTCATAAATGACCAGGAGATTGCTTCGCGACAAGACAGAGGATATGAGCAGAAATGGATCTATATTTTATCTTGAAGCGTAACTTTTTCAAAAGTATTTATCAGGAGCCCTGATAGCCTCAAGGGAAATTTGGGATACCATACCCTCTCTCCAAAACCCTGCAACCACTATCTATGTTTCCCCAGAAGAATTTGCTATTTAAATTTTAAAGTATTTTAAAGTAAATGATATAAGTATGGAGTTTAAAGTGTTGGCACAACTAACACTGTTAATATTGATATTTCACCATTATTTATGAATTCACCTCTTTCTTCTCTTCAAAACAAGAGTCTCAAAATTATCATTTATTCAAATATGTTCAACATATTTTTACTACAAAAATCACTTCACCGAGTACACAAGCACCCATACACACACACACACACACGTCTTAAACTCACTCGGATCATATTCTTAAATTTGAAAAATGACACCTAGACACGGAAATTGAACTTGGGACCCTGCTCCAAAGCTCTACCACTAAGCTATCCAGGATTTGTCCCATGCTGAGGGTCCTTTTTCACTCATAGTATTAATTCAGAATCTGTGACGGATGTTTAGATTAGCTCGGTGGTAGAGCATTGTGACCCTAACCCAAGAGTCTCGAGTTTGATTCCTGGGTTAAGGTGTGATTTTTCAAATGAACAAATAATACACTTGATGTGGATACATCTCTTACGTTCAGATTGTTTTAAGCTCCCAATTTCTGTTATTATATATATTTAAGGTCAGATGGAAGGGGAAGCAATAAAAATTCAGTGTTTTTGCAGTTTTTATGGCAAAACATTTTTTTTTTTTTCCAAAATAAATAAAATATTACTCTAGCACAAACATATAACTGAATTTTCTTCACATGTTCACCTCAAAATTTCTTGAATATCTGTGAAGGGTGTTCTGGAATTTAATGACAACTTTTTTCTCTTCATTTAAAAATCTTGTTAGATAATGCCGCTATGCACATAACAGATATTTAAGATCTGTACATATCGAAAAGTGAAGAAAATTAAACTATAATATGTCTGTACTGGACCAATATTTTATTTATTTTAACAAAAAAAAAGTTTTGATATAAAAACCACAAAAATACTGGCCTTCTCTCGCGTCCCCCAAATCCCCACCGTAATTGTGAATACTTTAGAATCTCATGACTTTTAAATGTTAGCACATAATTCACATTTGCCCTTTTTTTCCCATCCTAGTGATACTTTTACACCATAAAAAATTATCAGGAGTAATAATTTTATGATCATTAGATAATAAAGTGAACAAATCTTTGGATTTGAAAGTATGTGGCTTACAACTAAATAGTATGTAGCATTTATTGGAAATATATGCTCCAAGAAAAGTCTAAATGCAAGAAACTCACCAAAAGTCCCCCACTGTGCTGCGCCGACTGACTGTTGATCACACGAAAGAATAATGGCGTCCTCCTTCCACAAAAAACGTTGTTCGTCTGAACGCGGTGTAAACACTGAAAGAGTAAAATGCTCTATTCCCCATGGCGGGGTGTGAAGGGGTGTGTGGCGAGCATGCGCCGTAAATGTGTAATACGTCCAGAATGTTAATTTTAGCTCCACGTTGATACAATTTTATCCCCTCCCTCCCACCATGTGTCTTGTTTTCCCTATGTTTGTAGTCACCCCTTATCCCCCTCTCTGAGCTGGTATAATCGTATATATGCTTGTATTGTCCGTGATGTTTTCCACTTCTCTCGGCAGGGCCGTCCCCTTGGACATTCCTTGGGTTTTTGAGGTACGAATAAAACTCTTCAACAGATATTATTTGAAAATGCTAGAAGCGTCGTATCCGAAGTATAAATATGTCAGATTGTAAAAACTTTATGTAATTTTCAAAATGTTAAGTTCGAATCTTTTGCAGTATTAATTTGTCCGATGTAGAGTCACCACGTAACATTCAAAAAGTTAACTTAGAATCTTTTGGAGTATAAA
>CABEEJ010000799.1:80706-118264 GCA_901482245.1 Timema douglasi
TTTTTTTTTATACTATCATATACAAATAGCCTCACTAAACTGTATATTGTATAAATAACTCATTTTCTATTTTATGTATTCTATTCAAATTTTTTTGTTAATATCAATAAAACTACACCATGTTATTTTTGACATATTTCGTCATAATTTAGTTTCCTGCTTTTGTTATCCTTCTTGGCGTCCAAAATATTTTTGAGTACAAGTCTAGGACATTATAAGTAAACAGGCTGTTTACTTTTCTCTTGCATTTCTCACCGCCCTCTGCAAATTTACTACTTTGTTATTTTAGTTTAAATTTTTTTATTGTGCGCCAGCCTTAGTCTTCTTGGAAGAGTAAGGGCGACGGCACAAGTACAACAAAATCTTATGTATATTCCCATATGAGTTAGTCTATTATATACTGTATTTTTCTTTTTTTAATTGGCTATCAGTATACCAACCTTAAATGATGTTTTCCCATAAAACAATAATATAGTATTATTTACCACATAAAACATTCCACAAATATTCTTATAAAGCATTTATTTATCAAGTATTGAGTTGACCTTGGTGGTCTTGGGGTCACCTCATGACCCGATGTTTGTGGGTTCAAACCCAGCCATGATCGACGATTTTTTTTTGGTGCAATAAAAATCCCTAGCGCACCTTCCCTTGGAGCGAAAGTAAAGCGTTTGGTCCTTTGTTGATTGTGGCGTGTAAAAGAAACAGGCTGGAAGGTATGTGAAAATATGGTTCTCGGCAAAATTGGTAGCTCCTCTCGCTCATAGAAATTCATTGTAGAAGGCAACGGGGAACCACCACACTTTCTGTACTCCCCCAGTACATGTGATTTCTACCAGATGGCGCAGGCAGCACTAATCGTCTTAACGGCTGAGTGCTTGTCTAGCTTCAACTGGATAGAAATCCCATCAAACCAACCTTTGGGTTGTTGATTTAAGAAGAAGGTCAAGTTTGAATGAAATTTATCGGAACCATTTTGTTTGCATCCCCAGGTACATACGGACAAACACACAGAGAGGTTTACACAATTATTGTAAACCCCCCATTTTTTAATTTGGGGGCACATAAAATGTCAAGATCACTAAAATCTCAATGGGAAAATTTTTAAAGAAAATTTTTTCTAAATGTTTTGCCACTCTCTTTGTCAACCTTCCTCATCCCTAACCCATTAGATTAATTAGTGTACAACCCAAATGGGTAGTAAGACGCGGTATTAATAGTAATAGTAATAATAATATGGGAAATCTTATTCTGATTTGCCGCTACTTCCCAGGTAGGCATCATCCTTAAAGCTAGACCGTTAGTTATACTTGCATTCACCTGAAAGAAGAGTGCAAAAATATTTATCAATAAAACATCTCAATACACCTGACCCAGGATTTGAACCCCGACCTCATCCATCACCAGAAAACCAGGTTAGACAAGAGTAGTACTAGACAGACACCAAAAGCCATCGTTATCTTAGTTGTGTTGTTACTTTCTTTATAGAGAAAGTGTTCTAATCATTAAAATGTTCACCCTCAAACTTTCTCTAAATTCTACCTTCCTCATTCCCATTCCATTATCGTAAATAAGGGCTGTGGAGTCAGTACGGTACACCAAGCCTTCGACTCGTATATGTTTCTACTATCTAACTCTGACTCCTTCATAAATGTTTAAAGTATATTAATTAGTAATAACAAATTTACTACTGTAAAATGCTCCAATACAAATTACTTCATGGGAAACTTCTTTGAAATCGTGAATTTATATTTGAATAAATGTGTCAATCCAAATTACAAATTTTGGTCCTAAAAAATTATAAAATATTCTTATAATATTGTAATTTTTTATTTTGAAGCTGGAGTCAGAGTTGATAGTCCGACACCTTAGCTCAATTGGTAAAATGTCCGCCTACTGAGCTAAGGGGTTCGATTCCCGGCATGGTCAAAAATTTATCATTGATAGAAATATGGCTCAGCCATTTCACATTGATAAATTAATGGCTGGAGACTGGATGTTGTGTCTGTCATAGTCTTAGAATATAAGGCATATGAAGCTACGACTGGCCTAGCCAGCTGGTAGCGGAAAAATATATAATTTGAATAAAAAACAGACCCAGGTCACAGGCTGGAAACAGTAATGGGTGGGGGAAAAAATTCAAGAGCTGGTACATTTTTACCGACTCCACAACTCAGACTTCAGAGCCCTGGCATAAATATGAGCCTGAATGTGTATTTAAAGACACAACGCATGGGAAACGGCTGTAGACCATAATGCTGTGTAACAGAGCTAACCTAGAGTTAATATCACGTTCTTTGAGTGCTATGAGTCTACAACATAATGGTAGTAGTTAATAAAAGCCAATGGTTTCCAATTTAACTACCTTTCATTTCCGAGTTTATCAATTAATATCAAACCTTTCTCCCTCCCCCCTTCAGAACTTATATTTCCTCTACTATGAAGGGAGCATCGCAATATGATCGTAGGATTGCTCTGTGCATTTTTTATGCAGCAGGAAGTGGCTTATCTATGTAAGTATTACGTTACTTTTGTCAATTGTAAAAAAAAAAAATGTAATGAACTTGAACAGAGTCGACACCCTGAAAATTTAATAGCATATAATAATGATTCGATAACTATTATTTATGACTCTAAGCGTAGGCCTAGTGGTTTTTACTTCTCTATATCTGAACAAATGTGTTGTGAGCTGCAACTTTTAAACAAAACATTTATTATCTTAATCTTTATGATTAAACATTAAAGTTGAGTATTTTAATCAGTGTGCTGTAACTCTTATTACTTTGTATATTTAAAAGGTTAATATTTTTAACTAATCATCCTAAACATTTATCTTCTCATATAAAGAAATTTGTTTTAAATTATTATCCTAAAATAAAATAAACTTATTCAAATGAAATGTTTGTTTATATTATTGGATAAAAAAATATTTAGTTTTTTTTTAGCATCACATCTTGGTACCTGTTCAGGCTATACGCATGTCTACTAATCACGCTAATGAGTTAGGGAGGGATGAGGAAGATTAAATTTAAAGGCAGTGTACCCTAATTTGCTTGGATGGAGAGTGGAAAACCATTTTGAAAAAACCACTGTCCTCAATTCAAACCGACTGGGATTCAAACCCCAAAATCCCTGTCATTGGCATTTTAGTCTAACACGAGAGTAATGCCTTAGACTATGCAACCACCGAAGCAGGTAATATTTAGTTGAAATGTAATTTTTTTATAAACATTTTGAGAAAGATGCAATAAGTGTACATGCAATTTATAACAATTTTTTTTTAAATAATTTAATAATTTAAAAACTAGCAACTTTGAAATGTTTATTAGTTTATAGCTATATACAAAACAAAAGCTATATAATATTTTGTGCAAAACAGATTCACACCCCCCCCCCCCAACTTTAGGCTTATAAATTTAATTGTTTGATTTGTTGACTACTTATTTGTACCAGCCGTGCAACCAAATAAAACTGTTTGATTTGTTTTTTGACTCGTTCAGCAAATGAACCTCGACCTCCTGTCACTAGCAATCTAGTCTATTGTGAACCTGACGCCTTAGACCACATGGCCACTGGTACGGGTTTTGTGGCTGTTAAGGAATTAAAATGCAGATCTTTTGAAAAAAAATTTTTAGTTCCTAACAAACATAAGTCACATTTGGTTTTAAATAGGGTGTTCTTTTAGACATTGTATTGCATACTGTGAAATTCCTGTGCATTTAATGAGAAATCATCCTTTTCTCTATGTTTCGGGCTGATTATAAAATATTATTTCAAAGTTTCAATTTTTTACCCCCACATATTATATTATAAAGTTGGGTAATCATGATAAAACCAAAACTCAAAAATTTAAGTGTAGGAGTATATTTTATGCCCTTGACTCTAAAATGTTGTTAAAAAATGCCAGATGGCTGTTTGTCTAGAAGTTTGCGCATTTAAAATGTTGTTAAAGAATGCCAGATGGCTATTTGTCTAGAAGTTTGCGCATTTAAAAATGTCGTTAAAGAATGTCAGATGGCTGTTTGGCTAGAAGTTTGCGCATTTAAAATGTCTTTAAAGAATGCCAGATGGCTGTTTGTCTAGAAGTTTGCGCATTTAAAATGTTGTTAAAGAATGCCAGACAGCTGTTTGTCTAGAAGTTTGCGCATTTAAAATGTTGTTAAAGAATGCCAGATGGCTGTTTTTCTAGAAGTTTGCGCATTTAATAAAGGCCTTTAATTATACAATCTTATAGCTTTGATCATATTTTATTTTTGAGTAGTTCAAAAAAAGATCATTTTCTCTCATATTATTTTGGCAATTAATTAATTAATAATACAAGAAATATTTATTTGATTAACTTTTTTATTGCACTCTGTTTTACAGCTTATTTGTGGTATCTGCATTTAGGTACACTAATAGTTTAGGATAGTAAGATAAGAATTTTAGAGGAAATATGTCTGCATTTACATGGATAGAGAGTGGGAAATCATTTAGGAACCCCTTCCCCTCTCAATTACACTTGGCCAATAATCGAACCCCGACACAACCATAATCGGCTAGACAGTCTGGCCATAATTATATTCTGCTTGTTCACTGATCCTAGTAACCAAATGTTTTATGCGGATATAGTAATTTAATAATAATACATATACATATGTATTTTATTATTTTTTAGTGTGTCTTACTACCCATTTGGGCTGTACACGTATGTACTAACTACACTAATGTATTAGAGATGAGCAAAGCTCAATTTAGAGGTAATGTTCTCGCATATTCATGGAAGGAGTATGGAAAAACCATTTAGGAACCCTCAGTAGACCCATCCAGGATTTGAACCGTGTTATCAGCAGTACAGTCTATTGCAAGAGCGACATCTTATATCAGTGTTCCACAAACTTTTTTAGTTTATGTACCACATAAGAAGCCTAATTTTTTTCAAGGCCCACTGTTTTGATTTGGTTGCAACAGAAAATGAATTACACACCCAGTAAAATGGTTGTATGGTTGTACAGTTGTACTTTATTCACGAAGTAACTTCAAATGTTCCAGAAGAAAAGATTGAAGTTATTTTTCTGTGTCCGCTTTCTTTAATATTTATAAACATTTAGTTCTTGAACCATTAGTAGTTGGGATAAACCACATCATTGATTAAAACTTTGTGTAAAAGCTTTTGAATTTGTTAGATGAATTTAAATGATTAGTAAGTAAGAAATGAGGACCAGTCATGGCTGCCACTCGTACCAATTTTATTCGTGTTGATATTGAATAGCGAGGTGTGGCCTCATGACACACCTAATTCCTCTCTGTGGCACACCATTTGCAGAACACTGCCTTAGGCCTTTCGACCACCGAAGCGGGTCATATAGATACAAGATTTTAAAAGTGTGTAGCTCCACGGAAGTTTGCTAGTTTCAGACGCGACGGCGCTATGGCCGACACAGAGGATCATCGGCGGCACCTACATCGATATTGAAGAGGCTCCACACCAGGTATGTTACGGCTCACACCAATCCTAATATCTGAGCTATGGTCACAGCCTACAACTTGGGGGATTTCAAATCATTTGTATTTTATCTATTAACACTTCTCTCAAAGTAACTCAGCCGTTGTTAATAATAATAATAATAATAATAATAATAATAAATAATAGCCTTTATTTGTCTGGCGAAGTTAAGGCGTTAGCCTTCTCTTCCACTTAACCATTGTTGAATACAACATACACTATTACATTTATTGAAATACAATTTAATAAAGGAATATTCAAATAAGTAGAAAAACATTCGCATGCTCATTCATATACTCATTTAAAGCTTAAGTAGTTTCAAGAACTCAGTTTAGCTTATTAGACAAGATAAGTTGCTTAACCGCACACTTGAAGGTGAGTCTAGGTGTTAGATGACGAGTTGAGTTATCTAGTTTGTTCCAAACCTGTGATGCCAGGACAGTGAAAGAATGAGCATATGTTTGAGAACTATGTATGGGAATAGACATCTGTAGAGTGGATTCTCATCTAGTGGCACAGCTATGTTTATCTTTCAGAAATAGGAACCGTGAGGAGAGGTATTGAGGCTGAGATGTTGATCATATTTTGTGGAGCAATACTAATAAGTGTAGCCTTCACCTTTCATTTAGTCTTAACCAACCCAGCTTATTAAAATACTTAGAAATTTGGTCATGCCGTTTTAAGTTAAATATGTATCGAACACATGCGTTTTGTAGTCGTTGTAGTCGTACTGCTAGATCATCTCTTAATTCATTGTATACTACGTCGCAGTAGTCAAAGTGTGGCATTATTAAGCTCTGGACAAGGATAATTTGTACATTTTCTGGGAGAAATTTCTTTAGTCTTCTCAGTGAATTTAAGCAGATATACACTTTCTTGCAAATCAAAGTTACCTGATCTATCCAATTAAGATTTTCATCAATAATCACACCAAGGTTTTTAAAGTAATTGTTGTCAATTGTACTGTGGCTACTCCTAATAGTATGTTAGTCAGCAGGGAACGGTCCACATTCAGTAGTAATCTGCTTGTTCCTATAAGAATGGCTTAAGTTTTATCAGGGTTCAATTTAAGTTCATTTTTTTTGGACCAAGGATTTATTGCAGATAGGTCAATATTTATTCGTTGTATGGCTGTATTTATTGAAGAACGCTCAGTGAAAATATATATTTGAAGGTCGTCTGCATACATGTGAAATTTACAGTATGAGATTGAAGAAGTGATATCGTTCACATATAGAGAAAAAAGCAATGGCCCTAAAACTGAGCCCTGTGGAACACCAGCCTCAACTGGGCGCCATGTTGAGAACGTGTTGCCTATCATAACACTTTGCTGGCGACCGTGCAAATATGATCTCATCCATTGTATACTGCCTGGAGAGAAATAAAATAATACATGCAATTTTGCTAATAGAATATTAAAATCAACAGTATTAAAATCTTTTGAAAAATCTAATATTATAAGAGTGTTAGCTCGCGCTTATCCATGGCTATTCTGATGTCGTCTGTGACATTTATCAACATGGTATATGTACTTTGATGTGATCTGAATCCTGATTGATAGGCAGTTAACATAATAATAATAATAATAATAATAATAATATTTAGCACCGCTTCTTACTACCTGTTCGGGTTATACGCTTTTAAGTACTAATTACGCTAATGGATTAGGAATTGGGAAGGTTGAATTAGAGGAAGTGAAACCCGCATTTGCGTGGAAGGAGAGGGAAAACCATTTAGGGAAAACCACCCCCAGTTCACCCGACCGAGATTCGAACCTCGATCTCTCCCTCCTCAGCAGTCGAGCTCAACACGACAAGTGAGTTAGCCAACTACGCCACCGAGGCGGGTGGCAGTTAACAATTTGAGTTGGTTAATGTGTCAGTAAATTTGTTGATGCACTAGGAATTCTAGTGCCTTAGAAAGGGACGGAAGTATACATATAGGTCTAAAGTCATGTAAATCTTTTGCTAGTCCTTTTTTTAAATACTGGCGTAATAAGGGCAAGTTTTCACAGTGAGGGATACTGTCCGGTCACGAGTGAGAAGTTGAATAAGTCAGTTATTGTTGATATAACATTTCTTAAAATTGTTTGTATAAACAATATTGAAATTTTGTCTATACCCTTTGCTTTTATATCCCTTTAAGATTATCAGCTTGGCTGGTCAACTCTCCATAATAGCAACCAAGCGCTCTCAACCACTACAGGACCCCTTGGATTATTAACACATGATACCTTTTGACTATATTGAACAACAAATTAAAACAGAGCAATTAATCCTAACTGATTGGGAGCAGGTATAACCACTTAAGTGATTGAATGGTCCAAGGCGTCATTCCCCTAATGGACTGTATATTTATAAAATATTTAACACCGCGTCTTACTACCTGTTCGGGTTATACGCTTTAAGTACTAATTAAGCTAATGGATTAGGAATTGGAAATGTTGAGTTAAAGGAAATGAACCCGCATTTGCGTGGAGGGAGAGTGGAAAACCATTTAGGGGAAAAACCACCACCAGTTCACCCGACCGAGATTCGAACCTCGATCTCCCCGTCCTCAGCAGTCGAGCTCAACACGACAAGCGCGTATAGCCAACTACGCCACCGAGGCGGGTCCTAATGGACTGGACTGATGATGGTGGGAACGTTGAGGTTCAAATCCTGGTCGGGTACTTTTTCCTAAATGGTTTTTCACTTTCCCTCCATGTAAACCTGGGTACATCTACTCTAAACTCGACCTTCCTCATCCTAAACACAGTAATGTGATTAGTTTAACCCGAACAGGTAGCAAGACACGCTGACAATAAAAGATGGATTTTAAAAAAAAAATTACCAATCAATATTTACGGAGCCAAGGTTGTTTGAAGGTACTGGTAGATTAAGTATTTATATTTTAACATTAATCTAAGTTTACATGATAAAATGTTTGTTTTTAGTATCTGTATTCTCATAACACACTGACTTATTTAGTTAAAGAACTCAAGTATGGCAAAAAAAAACTGTTATTCTTAGGTTATGTGAAACAAATTAGAGGAACAGGGGATGGGAGGCAGAAGAAGGGGGATACGTTAACCTCCTCTATTTCACAACCTCATCTGTCTGCTCCACTGGTCAGGTGGTCTTGGTGTAAACCCAGCTGAGGTTGATGGACTTTTTTTATTAGCAATACATATCCGTAGCACAACTTTCTTCGGAGGGGAAGTAAAGCTGTCGGTCCCATGTCGATTGTGGCTTGTTAAATATCTCTGGAAGCTACGTGTGAAAATAACTTTATCGTAAAAATGGGTAGGACCTTTCACTATATCTCATAGAAATTCTCGTGTTCTGATATAATGTCAGTTCAGAAAGCGCACGGTAAATACCTCAAGAAAAACTGGATTTTACCCCACTTATGACCACCATATCCACATGTCGCACACTGATGGGGTAAGGATGAGAGAAAATGTACACGCATTTGTATGGAGGTACAGTATAATGGGAAATCATTTAGGGGGGAAAAAACCCACACAGATGCATATGTCTCGGATTCAAACCCCCACACTCCTCGTCATCAAGATACTAGACTAGATGGGACTGACGCCTATGTTTGCCTGTCCACCCAGTTCATATCTCAGCAGTGGTAGCTTGCAAACCATGCCAATGTTAAGGTTTATAAAGTATGTTTTGCGGCTCTGTCAAGGTCATGATAATGTATGTTTACATGAGAGCTGTCGTTCCTGATCCGTGGAATCCACAGGTGTGGGGCGGCCATCCTCAATCACCACTGGGCCATCACCGCTGCCCACTGCCCAGAAGGGTGAGTTCAGAAACTTACCTCACAAACACTTGGAAATAAAACGATATATATTCTTCGCTCTACGTTCGTGCGGTATGAAAAATTTGGAAGAATTTTATTCTTCTGCTTATAAATTATTTTTAATTAAAAGTAAAGATTACTAAACACAATCTATTTTTAATAAAATCCACTATTTCTCAAATATGAATATTCAACTTTTACCCACAAATATTGAATTTTGAAAATTACTCTTAGAAAAAATTTTAAGCATTGGAGGTTCACTTTTCTACATTGGTATTATTGGATGAGGAAGATTGAACTTAGAGGTAAAGTGTACCCACATATGCGTGGAGAGAGTGTGTAAAACCATAAAGAAGAAATCACCCTCGGTACACCCGACTGGGATTCAAACCCCAAAATCTCCGTGATCGACAGTCTCTTGGGAGGATGACACCTTAGACTGTGTGATCACAATATTGGGTCACAATCAGTTAATTGTCGAGTTAATAAGTTGCCTTGTTGCTAGGCATGACCAATAATTACTTTGGGATAAGCCAATACTAATCTTCCTAATAGCGCTAAAAAAAATTAATCAAATTCCCTGAATCTCAAATATTCTTATGGATTCAAAATTCTGAACGATCCCCAATTTTCACACACTTTCATAATACCATACAAATGTTATCAAACGTACATAATACACAATATTATCAAATTAATCAATGTACACAACAAACACAATACGAAATATTAAATTAATAACTTCATTAGTTTATTGATATGTAAATATATTTATACTAATTATCATCATTATCTGTTTCCAGCCTGTGGCCTGCCCATTTTAGTCATATCCTATTTCCTTCCAATATTCTTCTTCCTTTATTTGCTTTTATTCTTCTTCTCTAACTTGCACACTTGCTGTTTTTCTGCTCCTCACATCTTCTTTCTTGGTCTCTTTTGCGCTCTTTTTCATATATCCTTGCTTCCTCTACTATCTCATGAACTCAAAAATCCTCATTACATGACCATACCATCTCAGTCTTGCTTCCTCTACTATCTCACTGTATCCCCACTCTTCCCCGGATAACTTCTTTCTAATCTTGTTTCTATTGTGACAGCTAACATGCTCCTCACAAACTTCATTCCCATGGCCTGCACTTTCCTAGTCTCTCTTACATTAGATGCACATTTATAATATTAATATAAATAAAAAGATATGAGACTTTAAAAGCATTTATTCTTTGATTTTTTACTTCCCCTCCCTCTTTTTTTTTTTGTTTCAATCCAAGAGAAGATTTGAGGACTTTGGGTCTTAGAGCAGGATCGGTTTTCCGCAACGAAGGGGGAACGATTCACAGGGTGATCAGCGTGATCAGCCATGAAATGTACGATTCCTTTACGTACAACAATGATATTTCTATTTTAAAGGTTGGTGAGTTTTAAAATTATTACTTCATATTTTACACAGCTATAAAATTACTATCAAGACTGTACTGATGACTCCTATATTAATACACTTTAAAACCCCAGTATTCTATATGTGTGTGCCATGTAAAAGTATCCACACTAATGGAAGTAGGAATGAGTAAGGTAGAATTTAGAGGAAATATACCCACGTTCAAGTGATGAGGGAGCGGGAAAACCATTTAGGATAAAACATCTCCTCTACAACTAGCCAGTATTCGAACCTAAACCTCCACGTCTCTAGCAATCCTGTCTACAAATAATATGCTCTATTTTTTTTCAGTTACTTGAAAAGAAAACAAGAAATAAAAAATGAACACTTTCAAATTAGTTGTGCTTTTATTAATCAACCACGAAAGTTTTAATAGTATCAATTTTAATCTTTTTAAATAAAATTGACCCACAAAATATATAAAAGATTGTGGCTTTTTTTTCTTTGATCCACAATCTACCCTGCACGTTAGTACAACAGGTTTCATAAAATGTTTACATGGCATTCATTTGCTATGACGCTACTGACAAATTATAATTTCAAAAGAGTTTTTGCGTTAGAAGACAATACTGTCAAGAAAGTTTTAGACACTATTACTGATGTTCGCCACACTCATTATTTTGTATTTGATGTATTTAATTTTACTTCTGAAATTTTGAAAATGGTCTAACTATGTAGTGAATATAGTAGAGCCCTGAATATTCTAGGTTAATGAGATCGGGACAGACTCGGAAAGCCAAAAACTTGGGTAGTACTGAACAATTTTGATTCGTTTCTTAGCATCCATTACTCCCTCCCCTTCACCCGCCTCCCCCTTACTAACAACATTTACACTCATGATTGGAAAATTATAAATAATACATTACACTCAATTTGAATCTATAAACTCTCACAACTTAAAAAAAAATCACTGCAAATAAATAAGCTGCTACATTAACGCTCAGTGGCAGGAAAATGACTCGACTAAATTGATAGACGGACGGAAATATTTACTGGTCAACAGTTCATGGAAACAATGAGGCGCCCGATTATTCACTTCACTACTAAGACTAAAGGGTTGAACCAGTTTAATGCGGATCATTTCCAAGATAATGCTCATGAAACACAAATTGTGTTGCCACCTCGGATAATACGAAACCTCAAATAATACATAACCTTGGATAATATGGAACCTCTTAGAGTACAAAACCTCAGATAGTAAGGAACCTAGGGTAATATAACACTTTGAATAATATGAAACCTCAGATAGTATGGAACCTAAGATAATACAGAGCATCAGATAGTATGGAACCTCAAATAATACATAACCTAGGATAGGGAACCTTGAATAATACAAAACATAATAGTATGGAACTTCAGATAAAATGGAACCTAGAATGGTTTGTAACATCAGATAAAATGGAACCTAGAATAGTTTGTAACATCAGATAATAGGGAATCTTGGATAGTATAGGACCTCAGATAATATGAATCCTAGGTTAGTATGGAACCTCGAATAATACAGAACCTCAAATAATATAGAACCTCAGATAATATGGAATCTAGGATAATACGGAACCGCGGATAGTCGGGATTCTACTCAAATTAAGTTGAAAATAGGTAAAAACTTTGGTTTTGTTTATCAGGTGAAGAATCCGTTTATATACAGCCAGAAAGTGGCTCCCATCAGTGTCTGCGTATCAAACAGGGAGCTACCAGATGGGGCCAGCCTGACCATTACCGGATGGGGCCATACACAAGTTAGTACTCGTACACTTTCTAAGGCGAAAATATGAGCAAAAAGGTGAATTTAGCGGAAGTTCACTCGCATTAGTGCAGAGAGAGGATGTGGAAAACCTAATGTCTAAATCATGCGTGAGAAATCATCCTCGGTGGAGTATTTGGACCTTTACTTCCATTTCAGTGGTAACGAGCACATTGCGAGTCTAACATCTTTGATTTCTTGGCCACTCTAACGAGCCTACAAGATAAAATATCAGATTGGCTATTAATTAATTATATCCATGGATTAAAAAATTACACTGGAATCGAACCCAGGATTCTTGGCTTAGCACACCAAGATTCTACCATTGAGCTATCCAATTTTTGTCGCTTGCTTGGGCTAATAATTGTTAGCTCATATTTTAAGGCAAAGTCTGTGATGGACAAAGGAAAATCATCGATTAACAATGAGCTGTCATTGATACCACAGCCAATGGTGGCGCTCTTCTTTCTTTATGTTCCCAAATACAATGAAATTGTACATGAAAGAAACCAAACACTGCATTGATGCACTAAGCCCATGGTACTGGGTTCAATTCCCGTGTCCAGGTGTCATTTTTCAATTTACGAATATGATACTTGATACGGATATATCCATAGACTTTTGATAATTTCGATCTTACACTCTTTACAGGCCATGTACAAATAACTGTACAAATGTTATGTTTATTCCATATTAATGAATATGTTCATAAATGTAAATATTTTAATCAAAACATAATATATTAATCATAATTTTTTTTAACTAAGAATTATTTTTCAGCTGTGTTTTACTAACTATAAATATTAAACTTCACTTTTTGCGATAGGAATGATAAAGTAAGAATTTAGGGTAATGCACCTACATTTGTATGGAGGGAAGTTGGAAAACCGACTAAAACCACCCTCAGAACCAACTTCCCGATCACTGCCGAGCCAAACAAGATGAGAGTTATATTTAGTAAAGGGTGACTAAAAAATTGTGACTCTCATAAAGTTAATAACGTTCCTACCCCCTTTGGTGGCCGCATGGTCTAAGCCGCTACTGTTGCAACAGACTAAACTGCCAAAGACAGGAAGAGGGTGGTGGTTCGATCTTGGTGGGGTGTACTGAGGGTTTTTTTCCACCCTCCCTCCATGCGAATGCGAGTATACTTCCTCTAAATTCATTTTTTCTAATCCCTAACACATTATTATATTATTATTATTATTATTATTAGCACCGCGTATTACTACCCGTTCGGTTTATACACACTTAGGCTAATGTGTAATGGTAGGATGATTGTGAGATGAAATGGAGGACCTACAGTTTAACGTGAAATCCGAACCACGGTGGTGGCCTGGCATTCCCCACATTCACAAGATGTCTTGTCAGATGTGAAGGAAGGGTTTGGTAATCAGATAAATCTGTGCCGGGACCAAGGATTGAACCCCGGCCGCCCGCACAGAAGTCTGACACATTACCCCTAGACCGCCAGGTCACCCACATTACTATAATTAGTGCATTGGTGTACAACTCAAAGAAGTAGTAAGACACACTGCTAAAAAAATGTTCCTGTTGAGGTTCATGCTATATGTTCTACGCAGTTTCCTTACAAGCTCACTGTGTCACATATTTTATTTATGTTGCGTTGACCATGTAAGGCAGCAGTTTAGTTAAGAGTATATATATATTATTATATGTGTATACAAGTAAAACCGACACAACTAACTTAATTTTAGTGTACTTTAAATCTCCGAATCGCTTTCCATAAACATTAATTTATGTATCAATAAATAAAATAAATAATAATTGTGATTTAAAAGGGGTCACACAAAAATTGACAGACCTTAGAAGGTAGGAAGCACGTCACAGTTACTATTGAGTACCCTGCTGTGGTGGCCACACGGTCTAAGGTGTCACTCTCATATTAGACTTGACCGCCAATGACCGGGAGATCAGGGTTCAAATCCCGATCGAGTCTACTGAGGGTGGTTTTTCCTAAATATTTTTCCCACCCTCCTTTCGCGCAACTGCGGGTATACTGCCTCTTAAATGCTTCCTTCTTAATGTAACCTTGTTGCAGTACCGCGGAAACTACAGCAACCAATTGCAAGCCACAATCTTAAGAAAGGGCCCCACAAATGAATGCAACATTACCTACGCTGGCAGGATCACGGACAAAATGATTTGTGTGTATCAAATCTCTGCCGACGTCCCACAGGGAACGTGCCAGGTGAGATTATCTTCAGGCGCTCGCACCTGCGGTCATGCAGCCCAAGGTGTAGGGCGTGTGAGATAGCACGGCGAGAGGTCAAAGCTTTGAACCATTGCCGAGTGGCATCTGTTTTCCCATCCCTGCTCCAAGCTAATATGTGTTCATTTCCTCTAACCACTCTTCAGTTCCATCTAAAATTGTCATCATTATCATCATCATCAAAAACAATTTCCAGCTTGTTGCTGGGTCAGCTCAGTTTTTTAATTTTTAATTTATTTGAGTTATTTAATGTGCACTTTCTAAACCAGCTGATTATATCAGCACATGAGAATTTCTATGAGCCAGAGCGAAAGAGCTTACCGCTTTTGCCGGGAAAGGTATTATCACACACCTCCCAGAGTTCTTTTACATGTCCCAGTCGACACGGGACCGACGGCTATACTTCACCCTCCAAAGAAAGTTGTGCTATAGATTTTTATTTCTCAAGAAAAATTCGTCGACACCAGCTGGGTTTGAACCTACATTTATCGGATACTTAGACAAGCACTTTACCCCCAAGACCATTGAGGTCGACTGTTTGTTTCTATGTTATTGTTTATTAAAAGAATAACTTTTTTTAAACACAAAGGCCCATGAAAGACATTATGTGGAATCGTTATTTGTGCATGGTTTATTCAGATTGCAGTTTATTCTTGCATTCGTTCAGGATTTGTTGTTTTCATTATTATAATTTTTCACTTATTGCCTGATTTGTTAGGAAGAACAAATTTAGAAAATACTAATATAATTTTCCGCGGTCAACATTGATAGTATTACTTAATTATATTAATGTTATTTAATAGATATTGATAATATATGTCTAAATTAATTAATTAATTAATATTTAGCACCGCGTCTTACTAGCCGTTCGGGTTATACGCTTTTAAGTACTATTTACGCTAATGGATTAGGATTTGGGAAGGTTGAATTAGAGGAAATGAACCCGCATTTGCGTGGAGGGAGAGTGGAAAACCATTTAGGAAAAACCACCCCCAGTTCACCCGACCGAGATTCGAACCACGATCTCCTCGTCCTCAGCAGACGGGCTCAACACGACAAGCACGTTAACCAACTACGCCACCGAGGCGGGTAATATATGTCTAAAGCTAAAGGTGTGAATTATATTACTTGAGGTATGAATATATGAAAGTAGGTTTATTAATGATTGTAACAGTTATTTTACTGTTCTTCCTAACAGAATCTTACTTTAACTGTGAACTTGTCTTTGAGAAACTTGTTCCGCTCTGAAGAGTCTTTATTGTTGACCTTGTAATCTGGAAAAAACACCTCATAATATATTTTTTTTCTAAATAAACTTGTTTGTTAAGAAATTGTTAGTTTGGGTTGTGGTAGGAAAACAAATTTAAGGGTGCACCCAGAAACTTAATTAAGAGGGGGAAGAGTATGCAATACCAAACCCTTCCTTCACCTCTGACAAGACATCTTGTGAATGTGGGGAAGCCAGGCCTCCACCGTGGTTCGGATCCCACGTTAAACTGTAGGTCCTCCATTTCATCTCACAATCACCCTACCATTACACATTAGCGTAAGTGCGTATAACCCGAACGGGTAGTAAGACGCGGTGCTAATAATAATAATAATACTAAAGATTATGCTATAATAGATAATTTATATATATAACCTCTATATANAAAAAAAATCTGTGAAGTACTACAGGGGGGACAAGAATGGACAGGATGATAGATGTGAGGGTGAGAGGGATAGTTAAAGAGGAGCCAGGACAGGATATAGAAGGTATAACGAAGGTGGTACAGTCATGTGAGGAGAATGGAGAGGGATAAGATACCAAGGAAGATGCTGGATATTGAAGTGGGGGTGTACGAGGCCAGGAGGAAGACCGAGGAAGATGTGGCTGAAGGGAGCACAGAGGAGTGTGAAGGAGAGAGGAGAAGACTGAGCCATGGTGGAGATGGGAGAGGTGGTAGAGATAAAGGATGCCTAGGAGAGGCTTGTGTTCCAAACAGACCCTGCCATCGGCTGGGAACTGTCCGTGTCGATGATTATAACATTGTAATTAATAAAAGTTGTGTTGTTTGTGCCGACTTGTTAGTCGTGACTTGGAAATGCATTTCAGGGCGATTCAGGCGGTCCCCTGACTTATGCCGGAATCCTGGTGGGGGTGGTTTCTTTCGCTAAGGGTTGTGCTTACAAGAACTACCCCACAGTTTACACCAAGATATCTGCCTTCCACCACTGGATCGAGGCTAAACTGGGTGAGTTTGAACTTGGCCTCATAAAGGAGATAATGATTGTCGATATTGCAAGTTTTCAGGAGGCCCTACTGCATGTCTGAGGGGATTCGGTTATATAAGTTACCTTAAGATCACTTACCTTGAGGTATCTTTCGACCTCCGCGATACCTAAGATGAATTTTGTGAAATAAAACAATTTCTTTTAAATTTGTTTTTTACCAGGTATTTTTTATCACTTTTTTTTTCTTCTTACTTTTTTTTACACTGTCTCTTACTACCTGTTCAGTTTTTATACATATATGATAATTACTCTAATGAGATAGGGATGAGGAAGGTTGAATATAGGAAGTGTACCCGCATTTGCATGGAGGTAGAGTGGAAAATCATTTGGGTAAAACCACCCTCATTACACTCGACTGAGATTTGAACACCGATCTTCCCGTCATCGGAAGTCCGATCTATTGCAAGACAAAGTGTCATCAACATTCTTTGGACCCTGATTGGCTTACTAACTTATCAATGTTCTCATAGTTACATATCGTTTCTCTACTCTACTTTTTATTTTGTCTATAAATCTTATATTATTATTCCTTGGATTCATTTTGTCTTCAAATACTTCTGCTCCCGCATTTCTAGAAAAAAAAAAGATTTAAATGTACATTTTCATTTTAACCGATTTAATTAACTTATAACACTACCTCTCAAGTTGATTTTGATCACAATAAAATGAAATTTTGATATCAATTTAACTTTATTCTGCGATCAAATGGAAAATTGCCACAAAATTGGCCAGTTGCCGACACCTGCTTCAGGCCATTCGACCATTGAAACAGGTCAATTAGGAAGGGTAACTTAGGTAAAATATATCAGCACAATGACCTGGGTAAAGTTAGGGTGTAAATCCACAAGCTTTTGTTAATAAAGGGAACTTCTTCAATTATTTGTCCCAACAATTTTTATCCCAGAACTACCCGAGTAATGTTGTTGGTCAGGAACGTAAGCCAAGGACCGTATTTTTGCAGTTTTTATAGTAAACTTTTTTTTTTAGCGAATTAAATCAAATATTGCTACAAGAGAAACAAAAAAAGTTTAATTTTCTTCACATGGTGATGGCAACAGTTGTCAAGGGTGTCCTGGAATTTAATGACAACTTTTCATCTTCATTTAAAAAGTGTCTAATCTAATGTCGCTATACTCATGACAGATATTCAACAACTGTTGATACCAACATCTGAAGGAAATAATTATTATGATTATTATTATTATGATGATGATTATTATTATTATTATTACTATGATTATTATTATGATTATTATTATTATTTTAAAAAATTAAATTTTTATTATTATTATTATTATTATCACGACTTACTACCCGTTCGGGTTGTACGCACTTACGCTAATGTGTAATGGTAGGGTGATTGTGAGATTAAATGAAGGACCTACAGTTTAGCGTGGAATCCGAACCACGGTGGAGGCCTGGAATTCCCCACATTCACAAGATGTCTTGTCAGAGGTGAAGGAAGGGTTTGGTAATCAGATAAATCTGTGCCGGAACCGAGGATTGAACCCCGGCCGCCAGCACAGAAGTCTGACACCTTACCCCTAGACCGCCAGGTCATCTACCTGAAGGAAATTAAACTGTGTTTTTACTGTAGCAATATTTTATTTATTTTGCCCAAAAAATTATTTGTTATGAAAACTGGATAAACACTGACCTGTTCTCGTGTCCTCTACACCCCCCTCCTTAACCCTCCCCCATTTAACCATATTGGTAAATGGAGAAATGGGATGAAACATTATCTCAACATAGATTGGAATAAATAAAACAAAACGAGGACAGAATTAGGGAATGAAATGAAATGGAACTGAAATGACTATTCTTTTGTAAGAAATATTGGACACCTCTGTGGTCTAGTGGTCAGAGTTCATGGCTGCAGATCCAGAGGTCTCGGGTTTGATTCTCGGCGGTTCCAGGTCTTCTCTTAAGCAGTGGGTCTGTAACGAGGTCAAACTAAGCCTCTTGAGGAAAAATGAAGAGCCGCTTGAATAAAGAAGTAACAGATCCGGTCTAGAAAACTGAGATTAATGGTCGGAGGGTTTGTTGTGCTGACCACATGACACCCTCTATCCGCAAATATTAGTACTATCATCACTAACGACGGTGGCCACTCGATCGATATATCTCGCTTGCAGGCTCAAACCATGGAGTTTTTTTTTAAATTGCAAGCAATAAAAAATAAATATGTATTACTTTTGTATCGCTATTTATTTTTTCAGCCGATCACAAGAGGAGTCTTTTCAAGAACTTGGTAATACCAATTAGAAGTGTGTTTCATCACCAAGCAAGAATACTCTACTTTTAGGAGATATATACATGTCTTAAGCTCAATTAATTAAATTGTGAATTAATGGTTATAATTAATGAATTAAAATTAAAACCTAAACTTGTTATCATATTTTATCACATTCTTATTATTTCGTGGTATTTAACATGCACTTTAGATCATATCCTTTGAATTAAAAAAATGACACCTAGTTGTGGGAATTGAACCCTGAACTTTTGACTTAGTACGCCAATGCTCTAACTACTGAGCTATCCAGAAGACATTACCCAGGGTCATTCTTCACTCATATTTTAAGGCAGAGTCTGTGATGGACATGTGGAAATGGTCAGCTACATATGAACGACCAATAAAGATAACGAGCTATCGGATAATGCAGCTTCCTTCTGGATATCAGGGGTTAGGGCATTGGCGTACCAAGCCAAAGGTCCTGGGTTTTGATCCCCATGTTATCATCCTTAAATTTTCACAATATAATATTTAGATGTGCCTATAACCGTATATAAAATGGCATGGCTTTTTAATCCACCACTGATTATGCCAACATATGACCTACAAACTAACTTAATTCTAGAACAGGACAGGCACCACACCCAGTCCCCCTGACTGTCAATTTATCTTGTTCCTAAGATACTCTCATATCCTTAAGATATGTATCATGGTGTTAAACTCCAGTATGTTCAGTGATCCAACTTCGAAAGTGGGAAACCTTCGTAAAGACGCCAGCGTTCCCTTCTCGGGCACAGCCTAAACCCCAAGACACGACCCCGACGAGGACATTATCGGACACCAAGGGGCCTCCTGAGTCTCCCTAGGAGACACAAAAAAACAGATGATCTATTTCCGCTTTCCTAGTGGTGAAATTTAAAAAAAGTTGTCTTTAAAAAATGGGTGGTGTTGTGATAGTAAGACATGAGATAGCATAAAGCACCTGCACGGATGAATTGTAGTAAAATAATAGTTAATAATTATGTAAGGGAGTCATAAACTAAGCTTGTAGTTTTAATTACTTATCTATTTCTTAGCATCACATTCCACAAGTTTTACGAATAGCACCCATTAGATGAATCTTAGTAATAACATTTTGCATTCTTAATCTATATACAATCAGAACATTAAATTATTTTTCATTTACAATAATTTATATTAAGTTACTGCAAATAGAAATAGAAGATTTAAAAATAAATTTAACTATTATTGTAAATGATAACAAATTTATTCTCAATAGTAGATCCTTCAACTAGAATTATAAATGTATCAATTAATTACTTTATGATACATTATATTTACTATACATAAGGAATTTAAAGTTTTGATTAGAATTAAAAAAATTCAAGAACAAACACTAATCTTTGCTTCAATTTTTCAGGCTTATGTCTTTATGTTTTAACAAGATCACCTTTCCTGGTTATATGCACGTACTAATTACGCTAATGTGTTAGGGATCAATAAGGTTGAGTTTAGGGAAAATGTACCTGCATTAGTGTGGCGGGAGAGTGGAAAACTATTTAGGATAAACTGCCCTCAGCATATTCGACTGGGATTTGAACCTTGTTATCCCCAACATCGCTAGTCCACTCCTCTGCCAGATTGATGCCTTATACTATGCAACCACTGAAAATGTTACTTAGATCATGTTAAATTTTACATCATGCACTGAAATAACCTTGAATTCAAAAGTACATATGATAAAAATATAAATATTCTTACCTGACAAGCGTCCTTTCCCCCCTTAAGGTTCCCGGCACACAACATGGTTTCCTTATTGATGGGAATCGGTGAAAGCGCTATTTCACATTCCTCGTAAGAGATTACATTTAGGTTTACTTTGCGGAGCACGTCGCTTGCGGTGCCGTTCTCCTGTAGTCGGAACGAACGTAAATCAGAATTGTGCCGAGGTGGGGTGGAAAAGAGGTATTTTGAAAGTTCAAACCCCTTACTAAAGGTTATTTTATTAACACCGCGTCTAACTACCCTTTCGGGTTATAAATAAGGGATGTGCAAAGTCCACTTTTTCATTTCGAATCAAACTCTAATCGAATAAATGAATTATTCTCGAAGCTGAATTAAAGTTTAAATATTTTTTTGTTAGTTGTTTTACGCTTGAAAAAATATTATATTGTGGTTATTTAAATTACTTTATGCACTAAAAATTACTTGGAAAATGTTTTATTGCATAATTGTTTCTAATATTTTGTTTCAAATCTGATAAATCAAGCTATTATCACAACACGCATTTCAATTACTTTAGATTTTTTCATATTAATATTGATTTGTAATGAATATAACAACTCAAAATGCCAGTAAATGAACATAAATTGAGGGTTTTAACTGTCAATATTTTTATTGGCAGAGCTTTGAAGCCGGAACTTTTTTTGAAGCAAAGTCGAAGTTTCGAAGCTTTGCACACATTTAGTTATATGCTTATGTAATATTTACTTTAATTTGTTAGTGATAAGTAAGTTTAAAACTAAAAAAAGTGTACCAACATTTGTATGGAGGAAGAGTGTAAAACCATTTAAGGAAAAGCCATTCTCACTACACTCGACCAGGATTCAAACCCTGGTCGCCCAATCATTGGCAGTCCTGTCTATTGCGAGAGTACACCTTGGACCATTCGACCACCAAAGTGGGCAAAAGTATTATTAATAGAGGTCTAACGTTGAGCGTTCTCACCACTCGTGTTAACTAGATCTACTTGATAGGTTGTAGCGGTAGCATCAGGGCTTATATTTATCCTTCAGACATTAAAACATTAAAGTGGCTGACAACCTCTATCTGGTAGATAACTTTAACCTCCTGATAGCAATATTTATCCGCTAGTCATAAGACCTGCCCTTAGTTATTGGTGGTTCAGAACCAATTATAATTATAGGATAAATCTAACAACCAGACTCCAGACCAGTAATTTAACACTTAACTGAATGTATGAATGTTATAATGAATGGATTATAAGAAATAATGTTAACATTTAGTTACTACTTGAATTTTATATTATCCTTTTATATTTATATTTCCTCTTATGTTCATAATTCTTTTGCAAGATTCGGATTCAAATTCAAGACCCAGGATTCTAAAATAGATTGGAGATTTAGATTTGTAAATAATGTATTCTAACCAACTCGATATTTATAATTGATTGTCTAGCTATATTTCAGTTTAAAGTGGCTGCTTCAGCCCAAATCAAACTGGCCCACCCCTGGTTTAGACATAAATACTTGCCAGATCATAGTGATTAAAATCGAAGGTGGGGTTTAAGAGAGGAAACTCCTCGGGCTGCAAATGATAGGTAATGGAAATGTCAATGTGAAGACACTGATTATTGTTTTTTAAATCTAAAATGCAAACATCTAACTCAAAAAGGTACTTACCGTTGTCGCCCCCCAGCCGGTAACTGTGACCAAGGTACCTGGTTGTAGTTCAAGACCGGAAGCTGGCAAATTGGCCAGTTTAACCCGTGTGTTAAGGTCAAATGGGGCATCGACCTAACATTCGAGGAATACAACAACATATTAAACACAAACAATTAAATCAATTTTATCATACACTTTATAAAATGTTGTTATGTAAAATATAGTGAATCTATACACTATCTAATAAAATTAAAATTAAGAAACAAAAGTAATATAAAAGGTTTTCCGAATTAAAAATGTGAATGATTGTGTTTGTGTACCTTCAAAAGAGCGATGTCATAGTCGAGTTGATTAAAACTTGTGTGTTTGATGACCTGGATGATGTTCCGGACCTGTGCAGGCGGTTCCTTGGCTGACGTGCTTTTAAGAGTCGTGGATCCACCTCGCAAAGTCAAGTGTGTCAAAGAATGTCTAAAGAAACAATGGTATTACAATAACTACCCTTTTATAGAAATAATAAAAAACAATGATTAAAAATATATATTAAACTAGATGTATTTAAAAGGAAAAAAGAAAAATAGATCCAACATTTAATTTTTAAAATTTAGGACTGTGTCTTACTAACCGTTTGGGTCCCATGCATATGTACTAACTATTGAGACTAAAGGAAGTGTACCAGAATTTGCATTAAGTGAGAGTGGAAAACCATTTAAGGAAAACAACTCTCATTACATCCTAACATTATTCTAACCTCGAGCTCCCCGTCATCAGCGGGCTAGTCTATTACGAGAGTGACACCTTAGACCATTCAACCACTGAAGCGGGCTATATTATGATTATATATTAATAACACTTATCCAATTACAAGTAATATATGATAACGAAGACAGGAAAACAAATAACTATGGATTTAAAAATAAATTAGCTACCCAATAGGAAAATAAGGCAGCTCCCCCTGACCCCGTTTATTCCCCCCCACCCCTCACACCACACACACACACACACACACACACACACACACATGCACTATATATATATATATATATATATATATGAATGATTTATTACACATTTTCTACATTTCATGTTGACAAACAAAAAAAAAGGACTTTCTTTTTCTAATAAATAAAATGTGAACTGCACAATAAATTAACTAAATTTTTTGTTTTTATCATTTAAAAGTTGTTTACAAATCCTTGCCATATTCATATTACTCTAGACCAAATGACAACAATGTAAGTTAAATAATGTGAAAAGTGTATTACTTTGTGAAACAATGCGCCGCCGACAGCACCCAGACTGGACTGATGAGGGTGGCTCCACAGTTATGGTTGTTTTTGTGCGCGACAGACAACTGAAACATCGGATTCTCGTTAACTCTTCTAGCCCGGGTTCGTCGAGCCCACACTTCAATCTTTCATCATATTAATTCACTAATTTGAATCTGAATTAACTTAACAATCTACTTCTGTGGACAAATAGTTTAAGGCTTCACTATTGTGCTATACAAATGGGGTTCGAATCCCAGTTGGGTCTAGTGAGGATTATTTTTCCTAAAATGGTTTCACACTCGCCTTCTACGCAAATGCAGGTAGGTTACCTCTAAAAGGTTTCCTTCCTCATCCCAACTCCATTATAGTAGTTATTATAATTATATGTATACAACCTGAACAGGTAGTAAGACACGGTGATTAAAAAAACCCATGTTGTTGTCTACTAGCCTCTTATTTACACATCTAAACTATTTTATTTTAAAACAGTTTGTCAACAACTATCATTGTTATTTTTATATAGGATTAATCAAACTCCTACTTAAGAAAGGCAGGTCATTTTTATTATTACATTTGTGGCAACACTGTTTGCAGGTTTTGTTTTTAATACTACGTCTCATTACCTATTTTAGTTACACGGATATGCAGTAATTCCTATAATGTTTTAGGGATTAGGAAGGTTAAATTCAGATGGTATGTACCCGCATTTGCGTGGAGGTGGTGTAAAACCGTTTAGGGGGGAAAAAACTCGGTAGAACCGACCCAGATATGAACACTGATCTCCCCGTCATCGTCCAGTCTATTGCAAGAGTGACGCCTTGGACTATTCACCCATAAAAAAAGGGTGTTGTTTGCAGTTAAAAGTGGTCCAACACCTTAGCTTAGTCAGTAGCGTGTTTGTCTAATGATCTAAGGATCCCGGGTTCAATTACTGGCATGGCCGAAAAATTTATCATTTAGGAAATGTGCTTAGCTTAAAGCTCAGGAAATATTTATAAAAATATATTTCAAATCAAAGATTTTTATTTTTAATAGAACTACAATTTAAGACAATGAAAAGTTATTTTGTATCTCAAATAATATTATTATTAATAGCACCGCGTCTTACTACCCGTTCGGGTTATACGCACTTACGCTGATGTGTAATGGTAGGGTGATTGTGAGATGAAATGGAGGACCTACAGTTTAACGTGGGATCCGAACCACGGTGGAGGCCTGGCATTCCCCACATTCACAAGATGTCTTGTCAGAGGTAAAGGAAGGGTTTGGTAATCAGATAAATCTGTGCCGGGACCGAGGATTGAACCCCGGACCCCTAGCACAGAAGTCCGACACCTTACCCCTAGACCGCCAGGTATCTCAAATAGTTGCGAATAAATTATGAAAATTGGAAATTTCTATATATGTAAAGTAACCTCAATGCCATTTTCATGGGTAAATGAGAACTACCATTTTGTTTATAATACTAAACAATACTTGGATAAAATATTTAATCAAAATCATTTGAATTATTTCTATCTCTTTTTGGCCTTCAGAAGACCATCCTCAATTAATAAATCTATATACATAAAAGCTTATAGCTCAGAAACTATTTACAAAAATCTATTTCAAATTAAAGATTTTTATTTTTAATAGAACTACATATGGATGTCTTTGAAATTGAAATGTATTGTTATGTTCGTTGGTGGACAGAGATGTTTCTTTTTTGTCAACGGTTCTGTAACAGTAAATATGTTTTAATTTATGTTCTTTGGGTGTAATGTGATGCTCTTTTTTTCCATCATGTTTCTGAAATAATATAAGTTGGTTTGTTTCACAAATCTTACGAGTTTTTAGTAAATGTCACTATCTTTTACATCCATCACTGTTTCCAGCCTGCGCCCTGGGTCACTTTTTTATTCAAGCCATATATTTTCCACTACCAGTTTGCTAGGCCTGTCATAGCTTTATATACCTTATAATATAACTTGAAACTAGGACAGACACAACATCCAGTCCCCTGGCCGTCAATTTATCCCTGTGAAAGGGTAAACCCAAAATTTCATGATCTATTTTCGGGGCTGCCAACTGAGCTAAGGTGTCGGACAAGTACATGTCACTATATTAAGTTAAAGAAAGAGAAATTCTATGCGGTGAATAGTTTTATTTCAAGTCAAATATTAAAAAGTTCAATTATTAATGTGTAACATAAACCTATAAATTGAGAATACTTCAACTTTACAAACAAATACAAACATATAGCTAAGATAAGACTTGTGTAATATATTTGGGTCACTTATTGTTATCCAACTTTATAATTTCATAATCACCTGAGTTGATTGAATTTTGTTACTTGAATAAATTGCTATTCCTAGGTCAGAGTCGGGCGTCTAAACAGTGTGACCAACTGTGCCAGCATTCACACACAGTAAGATAAGTTGCGTCTCTGCTCGAACAATCACAAGTATACAATGTTTATTATTATTATTATTATTATTATTATTATTATTATTATTATTATTATTATTAGCACCGCGTCTTACTCCACGTTTGCGTTATACGCACTTACGCTAATGTGTAATGGTTGAAATGAAGTACCTACAGTTTAACATGGGATCCGAACCACGGTGGAGGCCTGGCATTCCACAAGTTGTGATTAATACACGTCTTGTCAGAGGTGAAGGAAGGGTTTGACAATCAGCTCAATCTGTGCCGGTACAGAGGATTGAACCCCGGACCCCCAGCACAGAAGTCCGACACCTTACCCCCTAGACCGCCAGGTCACTGTTTACAATGTTAATTGTTATTGCAATCACCTGATGCGGGTACATGCTGATGGTGGTCGGCTCTCCCCCTACGATCCTAGCGGTTTTATCTTTCATGTTCCTCCTCGCAGAAAATCTTGCAGATGTGGCAGTTTTGCTGTTAAAAACTTTAGGAGGGGGAAAAACAAACAAACAAAAAAAAGCTCATTAAATAACTGCTTAGTTGAAAATCCAAACAGAAAAACTAAATGAAAAGTTTTTATTCTTAGCGTTTGCCACCAGGATTTGTTGGCTAGACATTCCTGGTCTTCTCCTAGCAGTGGCGTATATGCGGAACCATCTTCTGAAGTTGAGGGACCGTCTAGGTGCAGTGACGTTTGATATTATTATGATTATTTGGTGCCATTAGAAGTCTTGAGCCTAATTTAAACCTAATAAACCAGACCATGGCGACCATAGGAACAATTCCCCTTCGGGAAATATACCTATGGTACCACTGAGAATTGAACCTGGGACCTCTAGATTAGTAGCCGAAAATGCTGAGCACTAGTACTAAACCAAGAAACTAAAGTGATAGTGTTTTAATAAAATATACTTATTTTCAGTAATATCATCAGCTGGAATAACTTTGAATGATAGGGTAGCAATGGACAAATTTTCATACACTAGTACTTAATATGATTTGGAAGATATAATTATAAAATAATTCTATGTCTATTAGCCACTAAAAGCTTTTTTTTCTACAAAAATAGATCAGATATAATTGTCTACAATAATATGTATCAAGTTATGTATCGTTTTCTAATAAGGCATTCAATGTTACCCGGCCATTCAAAGATACCCCATTTGACCGCATATTTAACATTTATCCTTACTTTCTGTCCTGAGGCCTGGACCGTAACTCAGGGCCTATGTTACATTGTTTCTCTACCTCCAATAAAATGCTAGTTTATCCAATTTACAATCATATTTAATTTAGTGTTGATTATAGCTTCTAATCTAAGTGTCCCTATTTCCCCATCTTCTAATTTTATCCTACTAGTTGGTCCGCACTGGGTGTTTTACGCTCCCGGCGCCCTGCCCCGCTGGGTGTCCCGCCACTTCTGGATCAGCACATTTAACACTAGGATTATTTATCTCTTAGCTTATGTGCTAAGGCTGAACCTGCTTTTGCATAAAGGAATATTGGGAAACCAATCATATTAAGACACCCCAGTACACCCGGCCTAGATTTGAACCTCGACCTTTCTCGTCATCGGCAAACCAGACTAGATGAGACTAATGTCTTTGCTCAGCAAATATAACCAATGGGGGTCATATTAAAATAATAATGTTCACTTGTATAAAAACTGTCGGCTAGAAACCAATTTTGTATCTACAGGGTGGAGCAGAAAGTGTTGATACATTTATTACTATTATTTAACAACGTGTCTTACTACCCGTTTGGTATATACACTATTGACACATATATCTTTACTATTTTAACTAATAAATACTTCAAATTAAACTTAAAATAACAACAAATGATTGACAATTTTCTAAATACCTTTGAATTATTCATTTCTTAAAAAAAACAATGTCCTTAAGACGGCCACCATTATATGACATGCATACAATGATGCGTGCACTTCTCAAATCTTGGCATGACTTTATACAATGTCTTTTGCTGAATTGCTTCAGACACCACTATAATTCTCTAAGTTCCTGAATTGTTCTTGGGTGAGTCGCATAAACATTACTTTCTTACATGCCCCCCACAAGAAAAAGTCTGAAGCTGTTAAGTCTGGGGAACGTAGTGGCTAGGGGCGATGTTCCCAAATCGTGAAACAAAGGGCGCAGGAAACATTGTGTGAAGCATTTCCATTGGTGTTTGACCTTTCTGACCCTTGAACGACACTGTAAGGGAACAAATACCAACAACACGTGTTTCCAGCTGGTTGGGGCAAAGGCCCACACAGCTCGAAAATCAGCCTACTCGGAGGACCGACTACCCTCGGGCCGGCCGCCCAACCCCGTCACAACCCAGGCAGCCAACACAGACTTTTTCTTGTGAGTCGTTGGTGACCTGGCGGTCTAGGGGGTAAGGTGTCAGACTTCTGTGCTGGCGGCCGGGGTTCAATCCTCGGACCCGGCATAGATTTATCTGATTACCGAACCCTTCCTTCACCTCTGACAAGACATCTTGTGAATGTGGGGAATGCCAGGCCTCCACCGTGGTTCGGATCTCACGTTAAACTGTAGGTCCTCCATTTCATCTCACAATCACCCTACCATTACACATTAGCGTAAGTGCGTATAACCCGAACGGGTAGTAAGACGCGGTGCTAATAATAATAATAATTCTTCTGAGTCATGTTCGAGTGATTCGGCCAAGAACAATTCAGGAACTTAAAGAAATAATTGTGGTGAAAAAAGTTGAAGCAATTCAACAAGAAACATTGCACAAAGTCGTGTCAAGATTGGAGAAGTGCATTCAAAATTCTCTTGTATATAGTGGTGGAGCTATGTAGACGATTGGCAATATTTTGTTACTATTTTAAGTTTAATTTGAAGTATTTAATAGTTTAAATAGTAAAGATATAGTGTTATTTAATGTATCAACACTTTGTTCCCCGCCCTGTACAGTGCTATATTTAAAACAAGACACTCATTGAAAGCCATTACTACAGAATGACACCTAAGCGCTCCTACACACGTAAGACTCATTTAAAAAAAAACTTGTATTTGCCATGTTTTGCCAACATCCACACTTTGTGCTTTGCTGTCTAAAAATAAACCAAACCTTATTAAAAAGTGATTCTTACCATAATAGAGGATAATAATATGTATAAATGTTATGACATAGTTCATCTTCCTAAACTGTCTTGTGTGACTGTACACACTTTGTGGTTAAGAACTTATGTCACAATAAACAAAGACAAATATCTCTACACGACACCACGAGGAAGCTACCATGAAAAAGTTTGTATGTATCAAATGTTTATAATCAACACATTATGAAACAACTTAAATCAAGATATCAAATGACCACAATAATTGAATCTATACTAAAATTCAGTATATGAGTGAAGATAAATGGCAATGACAAATTTACACTTGACCTTGTGCCCCGCAATATATTAACAAACATTCCCTATGGCGCGTTTTAAAATTAATAAGAATTTGACCAGCTTCGGTGGCCGTGTTGTCCTACGCGCTATTCTTGTGTTGGACTAGACTGCCAAAGACTTGGAGATCAGGGTTCAATCCTGATCGAGTGCATTGAGGGTAGTTTTCCACTATCCCTTCACGAAAATGCGGGTGCATTTCCTCTAACTAAGTCTTCCTAATCCATAACCCATCAGTGTAGTTAGTACATAAGCGTAAAACCCAAATGGGTAGTAACATGCAGTGCTTAAAAAAAACTGAAATAAATTACTCTTAACAAATTTTAGTTTAAATTTAAAATACGTTTTGGTAATAACAATAAATTAAGACAAATATGAATGAGTAGGTATTTAGAATTATTGAAAATCAAAGACAAATAGAAAATAGCTGTATTTAAAATTCAAATACTCAGGGTTTCTAGGTTTGATGGATTAATCTGTTTTAGTGCCGCGTCTTGCTACTCATTCGGATTATTCGCTTATGTACTAATTATGCTAATGGATTAGGAGTTGGGAAGGTTGAATTTGAGAAAGTGAACCCACATTTGCGTGGAGGGAGAGTGGAAAACCATTTATGGAAAACCATTTAGGAAAAACCACCCCCAGTTCACCCGACCGAGATTCGAACCTCGATCTCTCTGTCCTCAGTGGTCGAGCTCAACACGGCTAGCGCGTTAGCCAACTACGCTACCGAGGCGGGTCCCGACCGGGATTGAACTCCCTGTCATCTGAAGTCTAGTCTATTGTGAGAGTAGCGCATTAGACCATGCAGCCACTGAAATGGGTTATGATTTTGCTATTTATTGAAATCAAAATTTTAAGTTTTAAATAAACTGTATAAAAAAAAATTACTTGAAATTTAGTGCAGATATTTAAAGAAAGAGTTTTTTCCCCTCGATTTTTTATTGTGTTTCATTACCTGTTTAAATTATATGCATATATATATTAATTATATGAATGTGGTAAGAATGGAGAGAAAATGTATCCTGATTTGCATTAAGGGAGAGAGTGTAAAACTATTTAGGGAAACTATCCTCAGGACACCCAACCAGTATTGAACCCTGATCTTTTCGTCAGCGGCAGTCTAGTCTAATGTAAGAGTGATGTCTTAACCCCCATTCGACCACCCAAGGGGTAAGGGAAAGAGTTGATACACATAGAAATTATTCGAGTTTATATACCGAACACAAAAATAAATTATCTATTTTTCAAATAAGACATACCTACAGGTAGTTTCAGAAAAACTAAGCAAGGAGGCATTGAATCACCACAAAGATGGCACATACATATTTGAAAGCTTAAGATAAAATCGCAGGAGATGTTTATCCAAACAAACCTAATTTTGGTTATGATTACAATATAGCACTGTTGCCAAGTCTTTAATCACCTACTGAATTAAATGTTGGCTCCCACCATAGCTAAGGAATTGTGTTTTAAATGAACTGTTAATAAAGATAATGAAACGTGACATATGTTAAAATTGTCTCAGTTACACAAAAGACCAATAAGCAGGTATCGCGTGTTTTCTTACAGGAACTAAATACATTGTCATAAATAGTCAAATTTGGTTTTACAGGTACATTAAGTCGCGCAAGCTTTGTGAAGTAAAGATTAGGAAGAAACTCCATTTCAACAGACATAATAGAGTAAACAAATTTAAGTACTGATGAATTTATGAACTTATCAAATATAAAGGTGTCATATTCACACTTAATAACTCTTTAAGCTTTGAAAAAAATCTGTGTGATTAGAACACAAGCCGCCTGCACCAGTGGTCATGTAGTTTAAGGCATCCCACAATAGAATTGATTGCAGATGACAAAGGAGATCATTTTTGAATCTTAACCCGTTGAGCTGGAGGTGGTTTTTCTCATATATATATGTATATATATATATCTGACGCATATAAGTACTTTTTTGATCCATACACATACATTAATCATGCTAATAGCGTATAAATGAGGAAATTATAGTTTTAAAAGAAATGTATCCACATTTGTTTGAAGGATGAGTGAAAAACCACTAAGGAAAAAAATTATAGCTACACCCGACAGGGATTCGAACCTCGTTCTCCCTATCACTGGCAGTTCAGTTGAACTTGAGAGTGATGGTCTGGCTAGACCATGCGACCACCAATGCAGGTTTTTATAATTTCATTTATCGCTGTTTCTCCTGTCCTCTCCATGTGATGATGTGGGTGCATTTATTCTTAGTTACTCTACAAATACCTGCCCCTAAGGAATATTCGTTGTACTAATACGAAGGATAAACATTAAATAAGATCTGCTTCATTGGCCGCGTGGTCTAACGCGCTACCCTCGCAGTAGACTAGACTGTTAATGATGGGAAGATCGAGGTTTGAACCTCGGTAGAATGTGCTGAGGGTGGTTTTTTACAAAATGGGTTTTCCACTTTCTCTCCAAACAGATGCAGTCACACTTATTCTAAATACAACCTTACTAATTCCTAAAACCACTAACGTAATTAATACATAAGTGTGTAACCCAAACAGGTAGAAAGACGCGGTGCTAAAAAGAAAAAAAAAGAAATTAAATAAACCTTTTCAACGTGAATATTCACAAATTTTAGAGTAAAGAAACAAATCCAATCTCAAAGAGATAACATTTTAATTCTTAAGGGGGGTAGAACCAAGAACCTTTTGACAGATTTATGGCTGAATAAGATAAGGAGTTAGTTCTAAAGGTACCGACAACATAAACCTAATAATAGAGGGAGATATAGGAGGAATAGTGATTTAGTGCTCTATCATATAATACATTGAACTTTACTTAAAAGAGCAGATCATTAAAAATGTAACACTATCATTATACCCACAAAGAAACGAATCGAATGACACTCAAATAATAATATCAACTTTTAATTAGTAGATTATTTGTTGGTGATAGAATCTGACTGTTTCTCTAGACATGTAAATAAATGCTACCATTATACTCATTAACATTTTATAGACTTCTGTATTGATACTATATTCCATTCACGGTAGGAATTACTCTCTGAAAGGTCTTTTTTCCTACCAATATCCTACTATATAGTAGATATATGATAGGGAAAAAGGCCTTTCAGAAGTCAATTCCTACCGTGAATGGAATATAGATGGTTCAACTTAAAACCTAACTAATGACCCATACCGGTGACCAACGCATCAGTCTCATACTGCCTGGTTTATCGGTGACGACAGAGGCCGAGGTTCGAATCTTGGTACAGTGCAATGGGGTATTTTTTTTCTTAAATTATCTCCCACTCTCTTTCTTTATAAATGCTGGTACATTTTCTAAAAAATTCTGCCCTTCTCCATCCTAACACATTAGTGTAGATATGTGAACAGTCCAGACAAGTAGTTGAATCAATTTAATGTTTGGTGTAGCTATCTGTACAAGAAGAAAGATAGCCACTGTCCAGTTACGAGTTGAGTGTTATCTTTCTCCATGTTATTCGCTATTCACATACAATTGTTATTGTACTAACGGCAGCATTAAGCAACCCCCGAGTCACCTATGGCTGTGGTATCAATGATAGCTCATAGAAGCCAATAATTTCCACACGTACATAACAGGCTCTGCCTTAAAATATTAGTGAAGAATGAAGCTGAGCACAGAACCAAACCTGGATAGCTCAGTGGCATAGCTGTGGCACGCTAAGCCAAGGTTCCTGGGATCGATACCTGTTTACAGGTGACATTTTTCGAATTTACAGATAAATTGCTGAGCCAGCTTATAAAATATAAATAAATTTGGCAACATTGTGTATAAGTCATGTGGTCTAGGTTGTCAGACTCGCAATAGACTGGATTGGTACTGACAGAAAGGACAGAGTTCGAATCTCAGCCGGATGCACTCTGGGTTTTCCATTCTTTCTCTCCATCTAATGTGGGTGCATTTCCTCTAACCTAGTTTCCCCAAGAGTTAAAACATATATGAATTTAAAAAATATTATTAATTTATAGATTAACATAAATTATATATAATTTTATTGTGGACTTACAGTGTAATTTGAAAAGTCTATCTGACAATTACTATATTTAATTAACTGATTGGTGTTATATGACATTGGCAAACATTTGATATGTATTCTAATTCGTCATATTAACTTACCAAGAATCTCACTTTTATAATTGCCGATGTTACATAATTGTATCAAGTAAAAACTACCTATTTAGTATTCTGGAAATTCAGAAAGATGGGTTGTCTCCAATGTATAATTTTCTTGGGTTCTGGTAAGATTTAACTATGTCTTTAATTAGTTTGATACATCGTAAGGAAGTAATGCATAGTGTAGTCAAAGTGTCCTCACCCTTTGTGATTACTTAATAAAATATTATTTTACTGAAATCTTGAATGTTTTTCTAGTTTTTCTTACATTATCATTTTTGACCTCAATTTTA
Organism: Timema douglasi; assembly: GCA_901482245.1. Taxonomy (NCBI): domain Eukaryota; kingdom Metazoa; phylum Arthropoda; class Insecta; order Phasmatodea; family Timematidae; genus Timema; species Timema douglasi. The sequence goes on from CABEEJ010000799.1 coordinate 114,873, forward strand.
TAAATAAATTAATTTTTATGGTTTTCCATAGCTTCCCAGATCCCCATTGACATTATTAGTTAATTATTTTTTAAGAAAAACACTTTTTATAATGTACTGATGCTCATTTAATTAAAGACTATATTGTTATAATTATGTTTTAAACTAACATTTTCTTATCAATTTTCTGGCTGATTAATAAGAATATTCTTGGGTTAAAGAAATAATTTGAAATAGCAAGAATAATAATTAGCATATCATACTATCCTTTGTGATTGTTTTTTGTCTAAATTATGGTTAATATCGGATTTTGTGTGGATATTTCTTACGCCATTTTTATTATGTCTTTGTGAATTGAATTTTGTTTTCAGCCCTATATGTTACGAATGTCAAGGCAAATAGTAAGAGCGACTTGAAAATTGTGGGGGGTGTGCCAACTACTATCAATCAATTTCCACACCAGGTAACTGTAATAGTATAAAAAACCTCAGTTTACCAACAAGTTCCATTCCAAGACGTTATTTGCCATAAGTTTTGTTTGGTATGTGTATTTTGCGTTCCTGAACTTTTACAAAATGTATTTTATATGAAAGCAGCCAGTTAAAAACATTAAAACCGTGCACTAAACACCAAATTGTCCATACAACACGTTTCATTATAATGTATCTATGTGTTATGGGCTATTGTTTACAATAAGTGCAAAATAAATTAAAATAATATATTTTTTATTTGAGAAATTTAACTTGAACTTTCCACACTGATTGATAATAACAGTATATGACTTATAAACCCTCTTAAATCTAAAAAAAGACACATCACCCAACCCCCCTCCCCTCCCTCATTGTTAAAGGAGAAACTCACATTTCACCAACAATACATTTTTCTACCATACTATGAATCTAACCAAGGACCCTTAGGCAGATATGCTGCCAGATGAACCAAGGATTAAGACAAGAGAATGATAAAAAACATGATACTATACTTGTTAATTTTAATTTAAAATATAAAGAGTTATGTTTGTTGCTGTGCGATGCAACGGTCTGTCGGCTACATATTTTATCTGTGTGTTCGCTATTATCCGTTTCAGATACCTTTTGCGAACGGAAGAGAAAGGGCCAGCGGATTTGCCCTTTCCCAAACCCCGAGTGAAACAACACTTTACCGTCTTGATGATCCTAGTGGTCCGCTCAAGGCCAGGGAAAGATTCCCCGTCTCTTTCTCTTCCAGTCACAAAGTTGATTTGTTTAAATCTTGCATTTATGTTCGTTATATGTTTGGCATTTTGTTTTATAAGAAACACTATTTATTGGCGACTTAACGAAATTTTGTATGAATTGTGCCATAAATTATCATTGTGTTCGTAAATCAAACATTCATAAACCGAGAGTTGCATGTACTAAATTATATATCATAATCAGGAGTGGTATCTTATCAAGTATCCCAGGAGTGCACATAATTAGGATTGAAATCTAATCAAGTATCCCAGGAGTACACATAAGGAGTGAAATCTTATCAAATATCCCTGGAGTGCACATAATCAGCAGTGAAATCTAATCAAGTATCCCAGGAGTGCACATAATCAGCAGTGAAATCTTATCAAGTATCCCTGGAGTGCACATAATCAGCAGTGAAATCTTATCAAGTATCCCTGGAGTGCACATAATCAGCAGTGAAATCCTCTCAATTATCCCAAGAGTGCACATAATCAGGAGTGAAATCTTATCAAGTATCCCTGGAGTGCACATAATAAGGAGTGAAATCTAATCAAGTATCAAAGGAGTGCACATCATTACTATTATTACCATTATTAATATGGTCAAACTATTATCCAAAAGTAACCAAGTTCATTATGGAAGTTTTTTTAATGAACCAGTTATCCACTGTTATTTTTAATTATTGCAATCAGTACAATGGGAAGGTCTGGGGAGAGGCAAGGAAGGTTGGTGGTTCACAACTTTCACTAAATGTATCAACAATATTATTGGTTGCCGATGAAGGACTGACAAGCTATAGTTATTTAGGAAACACGCCTAGATTTGTCCATAGCAGACCTGATTTGACTCAAATAAGGATTCTAGACATTTTTTTTTAAAGAGCAATTCCTATTCATACATTTTTGACAACTTTTCCGTCATCAATTTTTGTAAGTTTTTTTTTTATCACAAAGTCACACTACCCGTCCGGGTTGTACACGTGTGTACTAATTACATTAATGTGTTATGGATGTGCAAAGTTGAATTAAGAATAAGTGTATCTACGTTTGCGAGGAGGGAGAGCGGGAACCCATCCACGAGAAACCCCCCCTCAGTACATTTGACCAGGAGTATAACCTTGATATCACCGTCATCTGCAGTCTAGTTTATTTTCAAAACCATGTGGCCATCTAAGCGGAGCAGATCTTAGTGGCGGAGTGATATTGTTTTTGTTTCAGTTGTCCATGCTGAGCAAAGGAAGCCATCACTGTGGAGCTGCCCTCATCAGTCCTGTGTGGATCTTATCAGCCGCTCACTGTGTCGCCGGGTAATATATTATATCGATAGTATTTACTAGATTTTCAAAGTTCCACTCTAAGACTGAAATTTATCTTTGCATTTAGTTTACTTAAAAGAAGAAAAAAAAGTAGTTTATTTAACTGTCAATATTTACAGTTTTTTTTTATTTGAGGTAATATTATTATTTTTCTGAACAAAGTGATATATCGACACACAACTTACGGCTCTCTCGGCCGCTAATTCGTCATTTGTGAAAGGGAAAAACCAACATTTCACCGATGATAAATTTTTCGTCCATACCGGGAATCGACCCTTATCTGAATGGACAAACATCCTAACCGACTGAGCTAAGATATCGGAAATTTCAACTATTAAATAACATATATTTTCAACACATTTGATCAATTACATATTCTTATTAAAATTAACTATAATTCTTTACCCGTTTCCTTCTCCCGCCTCTCATATTTATTTGGTTCCCTCTTTGAAGGAGGTCGAGTTGCTCTTTTCACAATCCCCTACTCACATTTTGATAGAATGAAACCTAGGTCAAGGTTTTGAAAAGAAGATTTGTAATTTTACAATCCTTTCAAACCTGATTTTTTTTCCCATTCCAACTTTATATTTTTCATAATTAATTTTAAGGACTTTGGTATGTTAATTAACGCCTTGTGTTAATAATTTTATATATATATATGTGTTAATAATTATATATATATAAATGTGTGTTAATAATTATATATATATATATATATATATAGAGAGAGAGAGAGAGAATAATAATAATATTTAGCAACACGTCTTACTACCCGTTCGGGTTATACGCTTTTAAGTACTAATTACTCTAATGGATTAGGAATTGGGAAGGTTTAATTAGAGGAAGTGAACCCGCATTTGCGTGGAGGGAGAGTGGAAAACCAT
>CABEEJ010000799.1:122950-138860 GCA_901482245.1 Timema douglasi
TGCACCCTACATAACAGGAATGAAGGGGTGGGGTGCAATTAAACATAACTTAGTAACACAAAAAGCATACATTTTATTTCCAAAGGAAGTAATACAGGAGGGTAGCAGAGATCACTGTTTATTACTGGAATTTGGCCGTCTACTTGCTAATTTGTAAAGTAGCCAAGCTACAGTGAAATTCACATTATTATTTCTATAAATAACTATAAACGCTCGTTTAGCGTATAGAGTGCTCGGATAATGTAGTGAACACCCTGCCCAATACTGCCTCGGGACACCGTCCACATCTGTATTACCAGAACAAAACATTAGCGTAAGCAAGCCATTGGCTTGAAGTGCAAAGCAATATAAATGATCAAAACTGATTAAGGGAGGTGTATATTAAAGAACGCCAATAAATCCGTGACGAGGGGGCAAGTATCCCGTCTAAAGGGACCAAAATTAGAACAGAAATGAGGAAGTACAGACGGTAAAGTACTAACTTGGTGCACTCAGAAGGAGAGACCATATCTATACTACGGAACAACAGTTAACTAGGTAACGGGGCCGAACGGCCAGCCTAATTAGGCCCATAGTAAAGTCGGTCACACCCAAGGTAGGCGGGTAGGCGCTCACAAACACAATAGTCACAACCATACGTATATTCGCCCATGCGCCTCAGCGCTACTACAAATATAACACTAACTGGTACTCCATGTAGTTCCTACATACTAGGGCATCTAAATAACTCATCTAGCGGCTACCAGATATTGTGACACATAAATATAAATATATACTCGGAATACACTATAATCTGACAAAAAACTGAGGTTAACTAGTCCCATAACTCTTTAGCACCTTTAGTATTCAATGTGAACTCTCCTTCAGTTTGCATATCCCTGAATCCCTGCTCTGAAAGGGCAGTCGCTAGGATCATAGTGCGAGTGAGTTACTAGACCGTTCACACGCACCAGTAAATGGATCGTCGAACAGAGGTAGGGCTAGGGAGCCTAGCTTGTGACTAACCTTCCCCTGGTAGACCTAGTAACAACACCTTTAAGTCTCCTATATCAGGTGGCAAGCTGTGAAGGCAGAGTGGAGTCCGGTATGCAGGTCCTTGAACTCTAAGCGAGTGCAGTCCTGCTGGCTCTGCGGGACTCTGGCACGGGACAGTGGGTGAGCGATCCGGGATGTACCGCAATGGTACAAGACGCGGTGTCGACTAGTAGCGTGGCTGGCACGAATGATGCATGGACGACAGAGTTGAACCCACACCATATCAGATGAAGTCGTCCGCAAAGGGGGTACCGCTTTGGCACCAAGTACAGTCAAACATCGTCGCTGGACGGAGCACAGCCATGATGAAGGGGAGTCAGACCCACACCCTGTCTGACTTGGCTGATGGTCAATAACCCAATCCAATGCGGCGAGGGCTAGCTGCCGCGACCCAAGGTTTGCCTTCCGCTGGAGTCCATGCTCTTTAATAATGTCTGTTCGTGCCGGTAGTACAGCTGGAAAACTAGGCCGAGCGAGAATCAAACACACAGTCTTCGGTCTGTACTAAAGTCACATCCATAAATGTTGTAATATAGACGTTCACTATTTATCAGCGTAGCACAAAGTAAAATGGTCCCGCCCCTAGCAGTTAGGCAACTCGGTGTGTGCAGAGAATGGACGATACGTCGAGCTGGTCACAGCTCGGGAATACACTTGATACTATATCTTTTGGACGGACCGAGGAGTCGATCCCGTGTCTTCATGGGACTAAACTGCGCCTGCGTGAGCAGTTATAAAAAGTAGAGGGGATAGAAGAAACATATTTCGACAAAGCGCCTCTTCCATGGAAGAACCATTTAGGAGAGTGAATCAGTTGAGAATAGATGAAGATCTTGGCGTAACTAAATGGGAGGGCTTGAGTATGGGGCCTCAAAGGGGGGCAAGTTTGGAGGGTTGCAGAATTTTACATTAAGGGTTTTATGTAATCACTTACTTGTGCGAGCTAATGATAATTAGCTCGGCACAGAGGAGCTACAAAAAATAAATAAGCAGCAACTCCGGACTATGAACCTAGATTAATGGCCAGAGAATTTGTTGTGCTGACCACATGACACCCTCTATCCACAAATATTGGCAATATCATCGCTATTAGCAGTTGTGGCGGCTCGGTCAGTATAGCTCGATTGCATGCTGATGTCACGGAGGAGGTGTGTTTAGCATTTTTTATAATTAACTTTGCTCAGGCTACACTATGGTAGAGCTTTTAATATAGGGTCATAGTGTAATCATTCAAGGTTATACTGCTACCTTTCAAGGTGAACGAGGTGTACATGTAACCTGTGTTTTGTGTGTTCTAGGGTGACTCGGGAGGTCCTCTGGTGCATGATAATGTCCTTGTCGGGATCGTATCCTGGGGTATAGGCTGTGCCCGAGCAGGGAACGCTGGTGTTTTTACAAAAGTTTCCCACTTTCGAGACTGGATATTTCATTATTCTGGAGTTTAAGAGCATGACAGAATCACGAGCGGGAAATATGTTTGTTTTTTTGTTTGTCAAAGGAATTTTGTTTGATGTGGTGTGGTATTTTACTAAAAAAGACTTTTTATTTTTATTTCTAAAAGAAATTGCAAGTATTTGAGTAGTAAAATATTATTTCAGTGTATGAAAGGAATGAGAATTTGTTTTATTGTTAGTTTGGAACATATTTGTATTAACAAATAAAAATGCTGTGAGAAGGAGTTTATATTTGCTGTAAGATGTGTATGATTTTAAATGTTTCTTTTAAAACAGTTAGTTTGATGCTTTAACATTGATAGCATCAAAAAAAATTATTTCGAATGAACAGCGATGCACCCATTTTTCGTTATAAAAGTCGTATTGTGCATGAATTGTACATTAAAGAGCAATGAATAGTTGTTTAATTTACTTTATCATGTATCAGTGCAGTCACGTCAATAATTTACCTATTTTAAATTCAAAAAATTGTTTATAAAAATTGATTCTCTAAATAATTAAAAGTATATTATACCTCTCCTCGAATTATCAAATGGCCAAGTACTTCACTCTTGCAACAGACTGGGGAGATCAGAGTTCGATTCCAGGCTGGGTGTACTGAGGGTGGTTTTTCTTAAATAGTTTTATAATCTTCTTCCAAGCAAAATTAGGTACACCACTTAAAATTTAACCTTCCCCACCCTTAAAAGACAATATCATAATTAGTACATATGTTTACAAAACGAGCCAAGAATGAGATGTGGTGATAAAAAATACATTATTTATTATCGAGTCATAATATTTGGTAAAGAATTAGGTCACTTTAAGTTTGAGTGATGCCAACAAATCCAAATAAAAATACATAACACTGAGACCAATTTATTTTATTTTAAAATTGGAAAATGACACCTGGACACAAGAATCAAACCCGGGACTTTTGGCTTGATACACCAATGCTCTAGCCACTGAGCTATCCAGGATATGTGCATTCGTATAGTTGGCATTAACAATCGGCAGTGAGCATAAAACCTTCCCAAGTCGAAGGTGGCTGTGTTATCTGATAGCTCATGATCTTAATTGATTACACATATGCAGCTGACAATTTCCACATGTCCATCACAGACTCTGCCTCAAAATATGAGTGTGGCATGACACCTGGATAGCTCAGTGGTTAGAGCATCGGTTTACTAAGCCAAAGGTCCCGGATTTGATACTGCGTCCAGGTGTAATCTTTCAATTGAAAGAATATAACATTTAGATGTGGCTATAACCGTAATTAGCAATTAGTATAATAGCTCGGCTAATCGATCCATCAATTATTATTTGTCGTAGGTTACACAACATGTTTATTAATTGATAATTCTAATGACAAAGAGGGGATGGAGAAGAGGTGGGCATAAACAAGAGGAACAGCATCAATGTAGAGGGGAGAGGAAATGATAGATCAGATTTGATTGTGGATCATCGCAAATAACTAAATTCATACACATTGTAATGATACTGCCCTCTCATATGTACAAAAAGTCATGGATGAAGTGTATTTTTCTTTAAAGCACTGTATGTAAAGTTTCTTTTTAATACTTAATCCATGGAGACTCACGCGTTTCCAGAAGTAATTTCATTGTATTGCGTTTTAAAACTTTGTTTCTTTAAAAGACCAACTTCGTTGTATTTGAGAATCATGTGACATCCTGGCTCCCTCTACCCAATAGGAAGCTACAAACGTTAAATTTTACTGATTTCAATCGAATTACATAAAATCAGATCATCATAGTCATGTGATAACAAGTATGTAGTAAGGCATGCACGCGTTGTCTTCATCATAAACCCCGGTATCATTATACTAACTGCTTACCGTAAGACACACACACGGGTCCACATTATAATCATCATCATCATAATCTATAAAATCCGGAAACATTATAATTGATACCCAATCGCCGGGCAGATATCTTAATAAATGGCGCCCAATCACGGGGCAGTAAAATCCCATATCATTATAACACAATAATACATTTATGTCTATTGTTAAAATGTTACTTAGGTGATCAAATTAAAGAACAGTAAATTTCAAGTAGCTGCCCACTAGCTCTAAGTTCACAATTTCTGAGCGTTCTCCCCTGCTTCCTAAAAAAAAATTACCATAAAAAATGTTTGGTTATCCAAAATCTTATACCACTTTCGAGAAGATCACATATGCATTTCAGAACACCGTACCAGACTATTTTGAGTCGATGACCCAACTTTTGTCAGACATGGCGACGGGTGTCTCGCTCTATTTACCAAGTTATTACTGGTTCCTTTTTATCGTAGCTGTCACAACGTGGCTTTACATCATCAAAAGCCAAATGCACATAAACGAGAAGAAAATGACAGACTCCCACGAAAACATCTCGAAGATAAGAAAAGCAATCAACAATCAAGAGGACAAAAGCAAAGTAATCCAACAAAAAATAAATGCAGTAAATGCTTCTAACAATGAGATGCGTCTTCTAATTAGATCAAAAGTCAATCGACTGAGAGATCACACAATGTGCGCTGCGAACTTACCGTCAAACATCTTGGAAGAGTTTAAGGATTGACGAAATAGATGACCCCTCACATTACGAAACAACAATCAGAATTAAGAGTTGTTACAGAAAGATATAAATATTTCAGAAACGGAATTGGGTGTACCATTGTAATACTTTTTTATGCTATGTACTAAAATAATATCTCAATATTAAAAGTTTTGATTTGAAAACATGTTCAATAATAGAAATACCTCTGGACAACCAAAGGCTACTCTTTAAGTCATGTTTATATGTGACTGGTGCAGTTATGTTGTCTTGGTATGACAAAAGGTAGATTTAGAACATATAAAACATTTTTATATCTACATTAATAAAAAAAAAAGAATTTAGTATCATTTTATTGGAATTTATAGTACATTTCAAAAGTGAATCAGCTTGATATTTTATTTTGTATATGCATATAGTTTTATAATTATTTTCCCCCCACTGGGTTATAGTAGTCATTCGGGCTATACATATACAATAATTAAGTTAATGTAGTAGAGATGAGGTAGAATTTTAGAGGAACTGTCCTTGCAATAGTATAGAGACAGCATGGGTAACCATATAGAGAAAAACACCCTCTATACACCTGACCGGGATTTGATCTCCGACCTCCTCGTCACTGGCAGTCCAGTCCAACACAAGAGTGATGTGTTAGAATGTGGGGCCACCGAAGCTGGTTAGTTCTAGAATTAGTGTAAGATAATCCTACTATCCTTTCAGGTTGGCTTTTTTTTTATCAGATTTATATGATATATGTGTACACGAGTCCAAAAAAGACTTTTTTTTAAGCAACTACTACTTTTCTAGATTTTTAACACAATCACAGAACATTCATGTTGTGATACTGAACTTAGAGGAGTTAAATTATACGTAATAATCAGTGGCGGCTCGAGTTAAAATTAGTGTGGGTGCTGCTCCAGAAAATTTTAGCCATTGTTTTAAAAGTGTGTAAAGGGAAAAAAAACATGTATAAAAAGAAAATTTATTCAGGAACCTGATAAAATTTTAACAAAAAAACCAAACATTTTTTACTTATTTTAACTTAAATTGTTACAGTTCAAGCTTGATCTATTCATTTAAAAATGAAATCCATTTTTCTTGTTTAAATTTGCACAAAAAGTTCAATAATTTTCTCCTTGATCTTTGGATGACAATTGAGGACATTTTCTCTCCAATGAAAGTACTGCAAGCGCATTTAGTTTTTCTGTTAAATAAAAGAACCGAAAAAAAAATGAATCAAATAGAATAGCTGGAAGCAGAATAATAATCTAATTCTACTCTTCTACACTTTATCACATTCAAAAATATGTTACACGATTTTTAAGCACAACACACACTGTTAAAAAAAAAAATCTTTCTTCCACCATCACGCCAGAGCCGGCACTGCGAGAGCAACAGTGCTCTATCTACCTGGCAGTCCCACCTTTCTCCCCACCCCCCTCCAATCTGCGCATGTGCACAACAGTCAAACACCACGTCACTGGCACTGTGAAGCGCACAGTTCCATACAAAGATTTTTGTATCTTTTTCATAAACTGGGGGATGGCTACTGAAGCCTACTGAAGTACTGACACTAAGCTTAAGGAATATATATTGTACTACAAAAATAAAGAAAGAATTAAAGAGAAAAGGACTCATTATAATAAATGTTAATATCAAGTGGAAATAGAGGGTGCTGCAGTTCCGCAGTGCCGATACACGAGCCGCCACTGGTATTAATTAAAATTGAGACCAGATACAAAGTGTGCCATAGTTGCCAAAATTTGAAAAATATAATTAATATTATTTCCTTAATGAATAGTAAAATATTAATATATAGGGGTGTATGAAGATAAAAAAAACTTAGACTTTGCTTGAAATATTTGTCAGCTACGACTTTAATTTGAAAGTAAGATTTTGGGTTTGACAACTCCAAAGCTTCACCAATAATAATATTAAATATACACTTATTTTAAATTAAATTAAATTAAATTTGTGTCATTTGGTCCTGTTATGTAACCTTCGTCTACCTTGAAAGGTATCTTATCTTAGCTTATCTTGCATTAATTATTACCCCATGGTATAGCTTATAAGATAGCGTCATAGTATAATCTGTAAAGGTAGGACTCCTACCTTTCAGGGTATATGGAGTGTACATCACAAATTAATATGATTTGAATTATTTCTTTTACATTATTTTTTATTTATTTATGTGAGGTATTTAATTTGTACTTTATGAACTGACTAATTATATCAACACACGAGAATTTACTATGAGCGACCCGCCTCGGTAGCATAGTTAGCTAACGCGCTGCTTTCGTGTTGAGCTAGACTGCCAAGGATAGGGAGGTTCGAATCTTGCTAGGGTGAACTGGGAGGTATTTTTTCTTAAATGTTTTTCCACTCTCCCTCCACGCAAATGTGGGTTCACTTCCTCTATATTCAACATTCCCAATTTCTAATCCATCAACATAATTAGTACTTAAGCATATAGCTCAAACGGGTTGTAAGACGCGGTGCTACATACACTATGAACGAGCGTGAAAGGGCCTGGAAATGTATTTTCACATACCTTTCAGTGTTCTTTTATCTGCTACAATCGACATGGGACGGACTGCTTTACTTCTCTATCGATTGGAACTCATCAGGAAACCTAGGTTGGGGGATGGGGCAGTAGCGATGGATTTTCTTCAAGTGGCGGTCATTATCTCTTTGTCCAGTGGCAGCAATGTAAAGTGTGAACTGTGTTATTTTCATTGTATTATCCATATTTTGTTTTCTATCCACCTTACCTGTACCTTCTTCCAAATATATATACTCCATTCACGGTAGGAATTACTATCTGAAAGGTCTTTTTTCCTATCAATATCCTACTATATAATAGACTTCTGGTAGGGAAAAAGGTCTTTCAGAAAACAATTCCTATGGTGAACGGACTTTATTACATTCATACATTCAGTTAATTATTATTATTATTATTATTACTATTGGCACCGCGTCTTACTACCTGTTCGGGTTATACGCACTTATGCTAATGTGTAATGGTAGGGTGATTGTGAGATGAAATGGAGGACCTACAGTTTAACGTGGAATCCGAACCACGGTGGAGGCCTGGCATTCCCCACATTCCCAAGATGTCTTGTCAGAGGTGAAGGAAGGGTTTGGCAATCAGATAAATCTGTGCCGGGACCGAGGATTGAACCCCGGCCGCCAGCACACATTCAGTTAAGTGTTAAATTAATGGTAGGGGTCTAGTTGATAAGTTTTTTAAATAATTATGTTGGAACTGTACAACCAATAAGCAGTATTAAAGCTCTAAAACAAATTCCAATTCAAAATTTTTAAAAAAAATCAACGATTAAATCCTATAATCTTAAATATCCCTAAGGATTCAAGATATTAGGAATTGAGGACCCCATTCTTAGATACAATATAAAGAAATTATTTGTTTGGGTTTAATTTCTATTTGTATTGTAATTATTCAAATCAAGAAAGTGTTTTATAAACAGAAGTAGTATATACAATTCTGAATGGCCCGCACGTGTCCATGGTGTGACTGAAAATTGTATTTGCTTCCAGCTCAGATTGTTATACTATCATCAAATAATGTTGTTTCATCTTCTATTTCAATTAAATTAACGAGTCTAATCCTTTCTAATAATTTATTTTTTCTCCTCTTTTGTGTGTTTTTTTGTTGTCTCTTTTTAGGAAGTTGCGTTGCACGTTTCACACTCCTCCCTGATGAGTTCCGACTGAATGAAACCTAGGTCGGGGGATTGGGCGGTGACGATCAATTTTCTTTAAGAGACATCCATTACCTTCTTTGTCCATTGGCAGCAGTGTAAAGTGGGAACTGTGTTCTTCTTTTCATTGTAAAGGCCATATTGTGTTCGTCCCCCCTTTTATATGTTTCTATCCACCTTTCCTATACCTTCTTCCAAATATAGTATAATATTTTACTTAGACATGAATAAAACAAATAAACTCTGGAATCAACTGTATTTTTATTGAAAAGTCAAATTCATAATCATATACATAATAGATTTATGTTTGACAAACCACAACTTTATTATCCAAATCAATGTGTCATATCATTAAATAGGAAATAAAAGTTACATCGCAAAGTCCTCGATTATTCGAGTCCTGATCAACCGAGGCTCCGTATTATCCGAGTTGGCAACACAATTGATGTTTCAGGAGAATCATTAACTTTATTAAGAGTTCCTGGTGGTCTTGGAGAGAAGAATTGGGGTCAAACCCTGCAATGGGTTGGAAACCACTGCCTTAGATAAAGTTGACAACACCCTCGCATTGAAATGCACCGCAAAAACAAGTGTGAGATATTAGTTTATTTGAAAAATGACCCCCGAACATGGGAAATGAACCCAGAACCCTTGGCTTAGCGCATTAGCTGAGCTGTCCAGGAACTGTTCCATGCCCCAGCATTATTATATATCCTTTTAGCACTGTATCTAACTACCCGTTTGGATTATATTCTTTTTGTACTAATTGCGCTAACGGTTTTAGGGATAATAATAATAATAATAATATTTAGCACCGCGTCTTACTACCCGTTCGGGTTATACGCTTTAAGTACTAATTACGCTAATGGAAATAGGAATTGGGAAGGTTGAATTAGAGGAAGTGAACCCTCATTTGCGTGGAGGTAGAGTGGAAAACCATTTAGGAAATACCACCCTCAGTTCACCTGACCAAGATTCGAACCTCGATCTCCCCATCCTCGGCGGTCGAGCTCAACACGACAAGCGCGCTAGTTTTAGGGATAAGAAAGGTTATATTTAGAGGAAGTGTACCCTACATTTGCATGAATGGGGAGTGGAAAAGTATTTTGGGGAAGGGAACCTCAGTAAACCCGACCGAGATTTGAGCCTCGATCTCCCTATAATCAGCAGTCTAGTCTACTGCGAGAGTGGTGCCATAGACCATGCGGACACCCACCAAAGCGTGTTTCTAGCAGTATTGTGCTATGCCAATGGTCCCAGGTTTGATGGCTGTGTCCAGGTCAATTTACAAACATGATATTAGATATGACTACATCTGTAGCCTATACATGTAAACTTATTCATGTAAACTTTAATGTAAAAGCATTAGCTTTATCCAAGTGTGAGGTAATTTAAAAGATGAGATTAAGTTTTAAATATATTTGTTTTAATGACGGGACGAATCCTGGATAGCTCAGTGGTAAGAGCAGTGGCGTACTAAGCCGAAGGTCCCGGGTTCGATTCCCGTGTCCAGGTGTCATTTTTCAATTTTCAGAATATGATATCTAAAAGGTGAATGCCTCACTAAAATGCATTAACAATAGTTTCGGCTATTTGTTTCATTAATATATGCAATCCTGTACAATTATATATATAATTGTCAATTGGCCGCAAAATTGCCAACTACCGAGTCGCTGATGGCTGCGTTGTCTGATGGCTGTGATCTTAGATAATCACATGTTTATAAGCTGACGACTTCCACGTCTATCTCAGACTCTGCCTTAAACTATGAGTGAAGAATGACCATGGGCACGGGACGAATCCTGGATAGCTCAGTGGTAAGAGCAGTGGCGTACTAAGCCGAAGGTCCCGGGTTCGATTCCCGTGTCCAGGTGTCATTTTTCAATTTTCAGAATATGATATCTAAAAGGTGAATTCCTCACTAAAATGCATTAACAATAGTTTCGGCTATTTGTTTCATTAATATATGCAATCCTGTACAATTATATATATAATTGTCAATTGGCCGCAAAATCGCCAACTACCGAGTCGCTGATGGCTGCGTTGTCTGATGGCTGTGATCTTAGATAATCACATGTTTATAAGCTGACGACTTCCACGTCTATCTCAGACTCTGCCTTAAACTATGAGTGAAGAATGACCATGGGCACGGGACGAATCCTGGATAGCTCAGTGGTAAGAGCAGTGGCGTACTAAGCCGAAGGTCCCGGGTTCGATTCCCGTGTCCAGGTGTCATTTTTCAATTTTCAGAATATGATATCTAAAAGGTGAATTCCTCACTAAAATGCATTAACAATAGTTTCGGCTATTTGTTTCATTAATATATGCAATCCTGTACAATTATATATATAATTGTCAATTGGCCGCAAAATCGCCAACTACCGAGTCGCTGATGGCTGCGTTGTCTGATGGCTGTGATCTTAGATAATCACATGTTTATAAGCTGACGACTTCCACGTCTATCTCAGACTCTGCCTTAAACTATGAGTGAAGAATGACCATGGGCACGGGACGAATCCTGGATAGCTCAGTGGTAAGAGCAGTGGCGTACTAAGCCGAAGGTCCCGGGTTCGATTCCCGTGTCCAGGTGTCATTTTTCAATTTTCAGAATATGATATCTAAAAGGTGAATTCCTCACTAAAATGCATTAACAATAGTTTCGGCTATTTGTTTCATTAATATATGCAATCCTGTACAATTATATATATAATTGTCAATTGGCCGCAAAATCGCCAACTACCGAGTCGCTGATGGCTGCGTTGTCTGATGGCTGTGATCTTAGATAATCACATGTTTATAAGCTGACGACTTCCACGTCTATCTCAGACTCTGCCTTAAACTATGAGTGAAGAATGACCATGGGCACGGGACGAATCCTGGATAGCTCAGTGGTAAGAGCAGTGGCGTACTAAGCCGAAGGTCCCGGGTTCGATTCCCGTGTCCAGGTGTCATTTTTCAATTTTCAGAATATGATATCTAAAAGGTGAATTCCTCACTAAAATGCATTAACAATAGTTTCGGCTATTTGTTTCATTAATATATGCAATCCTGTACAATTATATATATAATTGTCAATTGGCCGCAAAATCGCCAACTACCGAGTCGCTGATGGCTGCGTTGTCTGATGGCTGTGATCTTAGATAATCACATGTTTATAAGCTGACGACTTCCACGTCTATCTCAGACTCTGCCTTAAACTATGAGTGAAGAATGACCATGGGCACGGGACGAATCCTGGATAGCTCAGTGGTAAGAGCAGTGGCGTACTAAGCCGAAGGTCCCGGGTTCGATTCCCGTGTCCAGGTGTCATTTTTCAATTTTCAGAATATGATATCTAAAAGGTGAATTCCTCACTAAAATGCATTAACAATAGTTTCGGCTATTTGTTTCATTAATATATGCAATCCTGTACAATTATATATATAATTGTCAATTGGCCGCAAAATCGCCAACTACCGAGTCGCTGATGGCTGCGTTGTCTGATGGCTGTGATCTTAGATAATCACATGTTTATAAGCTGACGACTTCCACGTCTATCTCAGACTCTGCCTTAAACTATGAGTGAAGAATGACCATGGGCACGGGACGAATCCTGGATAGCTCAGTGGTAAGAGCAGTGGCGTACTAAGCCGAAGGTCCCGGGTTCGATTCCCGTGTCCAGGTGTCATTTTTCAATTTTCAGAATATGATATCTAAAAGGTGAATTCCTCACTAAAATGCATTAACAATAGTTTCGGCTATTTGTTTCATTAATATATGCAATCCTGTACAATTATATATATAATTGTCAATTGGCCGCAAAATCGCCAACTACCGAGTCGCTGATGGCTGCGTTGTCTGATGGCTGTGATCTTAGATAATCACATGTTTATAAGCTGACGACTTCCACGTCTATCTCAGACTCTGCCTTAAACTATGAGTGAAGAATGACCATGGGCACGGGACGAATCCTGGATAGCTCAGTGGTAAGAGCAGTGGCGTACTAAGCCGAAGGTCCCGGGTTCGATTCCCGTGTCCAGGTGTCATTTTTCAATTTTCAGAATATGATATTTGTTTTAGTTCAGTTGGCTAAATGTTGTTTCAAAGCACAGAGAGCACCTCTTGCACCTCTTGAGTTGAACTAGTTTTCACCCCTGGCCGCATAGCCAGCAGCTCTGTGACGTGAGAGGCCAGTTTCGCATCCCAACAAAGTAATTGCTCATCTAATAGCTTCTGGGTGCTTGGGCTCAGTTCGGGCGCCCAATACAAGAAGTCGGCCAAATTCTTCCTTCCTTCCAGCGGGTCTTTCTCGTGCCCGGACACTACCACCGAACCAAGGTTTTCTGTGGGGGAGAAAAAATATATATACATCTGTGAATCAAGTCATTTGAATTGAATATCATGGTTAAATATGCTAAAATTACAATTTTAGATACAAAATAAAAGTAATTATATACATTTGTGAAGCAGGTTTTTACAGTTCGAATCGAACCTTATCCTGGTTAAAAAGAGTCACACATTATATAAAAAAAACTATTAAATTATTTTTGGACTCTAGTTATATAAGTTATTATGCATTAATGTATGTTTTTATATATGTTCATGTAATAATGGCTTACCTTGTCAAAATTAAGCAGTTATTATACATTATTTTTAGATAAATCTTCAGTCCTCAAAGTTAGAACATTTGTTAAATATTAGCCAAGGGTGTGGTTACAGGCTATACAAGGGCTATATGAGGGCTGTTTTAAGGAAAAGTTGTGGCTTATTTTCCGGTCAATATGGTAATAGTTAATAATCAAATTTACCTCAAAAGATTTGTTATTAAAAATATACTAACATATTTTAGGCACAGTGTGGGTGTCGGATCTACAAATGCCTAAAACCTTATTGATTTTTTATAGTTAGGTTTGATTCAAGTTATCAAATCCAATTATATAAAATTAGAAGTGATATCAATATTACCAAAGCTTTGCGGACCCCTTATTAACTATGCGGTTTACAGAGAATGAGTTATATGATTGAGTTTAAATCACACACAAACACTGATCGTTACAAGGTTTATAAAGTATTAGGCTTGCAATAGGTTGGACTTCCACTGAAAGGGATTTCAAGGTCTAAATCTTGGCCAGATGTAGTGGGTGTGGGAGTTTGGGGGAGTATCAGAAAGTAGCGATAAAATATTTGGGGGGTAAAATAAATATTTTTAAATCCACGATCAACATTATTTAAAAAAAATACAAGTAACCCATTATTATAATCTTAAAAACTTAGTGAACTTTCCAACACAATCTTAATGCTAGTTTTTTTTAATGATACAATCTCCTTCTTAAGAAACTGATGGTGTGCTTTGACAATTTTATCACCTTGTTCATGGAGCTGTGAGTTGAGGAAGGTTGAAAATCACTGGGTTAACTCAATAATAACCTCTGTTTTTTTACATACTAATGAACACAATAATACACTTAAATTACCCTGGAAGGTAGCAAGCTTACCTTGCATGGTTACACTGTGGCACAGCTAATAATATAAGGCCATAGTGTAATCTGTCAAGGTAAGACTGCTACTTCTCAGGATAAGTGGAGTGTACATACTTTCTCACATAATATATTATTATTTCAAATGAAATTTTAAAAAAAATGGTGGAAGGAAAGAGGAAGCTGCATGCATTTTACTAAGATGACCTGGCCACAGTTCAAGGTGATGAAAAAGATACACATTTATATTAAGAAACTGTCATCTTGCAACTTACTGATGAAATGAGGAAGTTTGTCGAGGAGAGCCGTGTGGAAGGTGTGGTTGTTGTGACACGCAAGTTTGCCCAAGTACTTGATGACCGTGGAGGGTACCACAGGCTGACACAGTAAGTCTGGCAAAGATGCAATCCACGGCTGGAGCACCGGGGACCTATAATCTTACTCGGTTACAGTTGCATCGGTGTAGCATGACAAGACAGTTCAAATAATACTATACAAGCACTGTTTGAAGAAGTGTCCGAGAGTTGCCAACGTTTGTACAAATACTTTTGTTTGCAAGGTTGCCATTATTTTCTTAGTACAAAATTATCTGTATTTTATAGGGTTTTTTTCCCCAAAAGGAGTTCTCATTTTTCCAGAAACATTAGGAAGTGGTATGCCTGTATCTCGGTCTCAAGCCAAAAACCATTTTACCGATTGGGCTAAAACTTTGTATTCAGGGTTTTCAAAGGTAAAAGGTTCCCCCGAGGAGTTTTTAAAATTCGATATCCAACTATAAAATTAAAGGTAGTTTACTAAAGGATAAAAAGAGAAAAAAACTATTTTCTCAAAATCTGATCAAACAATTTTTTATTAAACTCTGTTTCTAGACATTGTTTAACATTACAAACAAAATGGGGATCCCAATTTTCTCATGAAACTGACTTTAAAGATACTTTCATAATCAGAAATTACAATTTTGACCATATCTCAACTCTTTGAGAGACAAAATAACATAAAAACACAAAGTTGTAGTACTATTAAACACAATTTTATTTTATTTTTATAAAATCAATAGTTTCTGACCTATTAGCAAATATAGTTTTTTATGCCGTTCTTAGAATAAAGAAAGTGATTGATATAGTCTTTGGTGATCAGAGCTATTCCTGTTTTCTCGATATTTCTATAACAGTGTATATTATTTCATTAATAACTATTGGTCAAAGTGTTTTTGGCAGCAATGTATATTTGTTTGTTTCACTAATCTTATGAGTTTTTTTGTAATTCTCTCTATTTTAAGATAAAAAGAGATATAATTGTATGCGATGCATCATAACAATGCGTTTTTTTTGTATGATTTCAGATACTAAAAAATACTCGTTTTTTTCCCAATTTTTCAGATGTGTATTTTAAGTAACATTATCTCTATAAGGAAAAACTTCTTTTGTGATTTTTTAGGTAATTGTATTACATTTGGAAGAAGGTTCAGGAAAGGTGGATAGAAACATATAA
The DNA here is from genome assembly GCA_901482245.1 of Timema douglasi. Lineage (NCBI taxonomy): Eukaryota > Metazoa > Arthropoda > Insecta > Phasmatodea > Timematidae > Timema > Timema douglasi. Next base: position 138,646 of record CABEEJ010000799.1, read on the forward strand.
AAGGAACGAGAACAAAATGGCTTTCACAGAGCAATGTTAAATGCGAACTGTATTCTTCTTTTCATTGTAAAAGCCATATTGTTTTTGTTCCTTTTATATGTTTCTATCCACCTTTACTGTACCTTAGTCTAAATATTTTACGTCCATTACCGTTTCCAGCCTGTGGCCTGGGTCAGTTTTTTATTCAAGCGATATTACCCCCCCCCCCCCCCCCC
>CABEEJ010000799.1:138972-179583 GCA_901482245.1 Timema douglasi
CCCCCCTTACCAGATGGCTATACCTATCGTAGCTTCACAAGCCTTATCATCTCCCTTAAAACTAGGAAAGACAAACCATACAGTCCCTAGTCATAAATTTATCAATGTGAAAGGGTAAATACACATTTTCGGTCATACCGGGACTCAAACCCAGGGTCCTTAGCAAAGGAGAGAGACACGCTACCGACAGAGTTAAGGTGTCGGACTGTTGGCATTAATGCCGATAAGATAAATACTATCTTATATGTTTTGCAGTAATATTGTTGTAAACTCTGTACTGTATTATTGTTTTGATTAAAAACATACTTTAATGAGATAGGCGCGACTTTTTTTTTTGCATCGCCTTACTACCCATTTGGGCTACACACATTCAATAACTCTAATGGGGTAGGGATAACAAAGGTATTAAGTATTTAAAAGACATGTACTAGCATTTTTAGGGAAAAGGGAAAAAACCATTTAGAATAAAAAACAAAACATTTTGGCTGGAATCGAACCCAGACATCCTCGTCAACATCAAACCAGACTAGACAAAGCTTGGTGTTTAATCCACATGTTCATCAATGATAGTTTTAAATATATCAACTCTAGGACAAGTTTATAATGATTAATTTTTTGCATCAGGTTTTACTATTCATCTTTGGTTAGACGTATATGTACCAATTAGGCTAATGTGTTAGGGATGAAGAAGGTTCAATTTAGAGGAAGTGTACCCACATTTGCATGGAGGTAGAGTGAAAAAACCAGTCTCAGAACACCCGCCTGAGATTAGAACCCCGATCTCCGTGCCATTGGCAGTCTAGTTCATCACAAGAGTGAGACGTTAAGTCATGCAGCCACAGAAGCGGATATATAATTTAATAATTATCATCATCACACCCCCAAAGCCTAAACAAGATGTCTACCTACACTCACAAAATACGACACAACTCACCCGGCAAGGTACTTAAGGCGTATATCCAACACAAGATGTCTACCTTCACTCACAAAATAAGACACAACTCACCCGGCAAGGTTCTTAAGGCGTATATCCAACACAAGATGTCTACCTACACTCACAAAATGCGACACAACTCACCCGGCAAGGTTCTTAAGGCGTATATCCAACACAAGCTGGATCAGTAGATGAAAGAGAACCGGTATCTCTCGCTTGCGGCCCAGCGAGGTCGAGACCACAGCCTCCAAGATGCTCGGAACAGCCATCGCTTTGTGCTTGGACCAAAACATAAACCGTTCCCCTAACAAACATCCCAGGACCTTGACAAATTGTTCGTTGGTGGCGTTGTTGTCTCCATTGGTCCATTTCGTCACATGTTCTGGAATAAACAGAGGTTCGTAATGGTGACTCTAGTTGTACTGATGCCCATCGTCTTGTTTGACGCATTAGCTAAGATGAGAGTATTTCTTTCTAGGGAGTCAAAGATCCTAGATACGATTATTATCAACAGGGACCAAAAAAAATGTATTGTGTGTTAAATTGGGATTTCTCCTTTCACAGATAATGGTCTGAATAAGGTTATTTTCAGGGTTATGGAGTCAGTATGTCAAGCCTTCGACTCCGACTTCTCTATTTTTTTACTGTTTGACCCAGAAATTAACTCTAGCTTGAGTTCTGGTTCATAGACAATTAAAGCTGGGAGATCAGTGCTGGTATAAAAAAAAAATGTTTTCTAAAATGAATATGTAAAGCTCACAAACATTTTTGTTGTTGTTGTTGTCAACATCGATAATATCAATTATTTTACTATAGTTGTATTGGTATTGGTAATAACTATCAAAAAAGACAGATACAGATAATATCCCCCGACATAAAATCTAAATCTAGTAACTTTTTTAGACATATTAAACCCTTCCTGTGAAAATTGGACTGTATGTATGCACTTACTCTTGACATACTCGGAAACATTTCTTGTCACCTCACGGGCAGGAGAAGTGCTGATGCACAGATACAAATGGCAAATGATAAGATTGTGCTCCGACGTTTTTGATCCAGACGTCACATTCGATGGTTCTTGGAACATATCTTGCTTTTTTGATTTTTTAATTGTGTTTGAAGTTTCCGTTTGAGTGTACGGGAAGCCAGACATAATGTAACGGTTGAAATCTTTTTCAAACATAGTTTTAAACCAGATGACCTGGAAAAAAGAAAAAAAGAACTGTTCATTGAGTGATAGTTTTAGATTTATTTTTGTTTTTAGCAATTAACATGCTTGAGAGCGTTTAAGTAGTCCGACACCTTAGATCTGTCGGTAGTGTGTTTGCCTACTGAACCAAGGATCCCGGTTTCGATTCCCGGCATGGCTAGAAAATCTATTATTAGTGGTATTGGGATTCCCTTTTCACAGTGATGAATTGAAGGCTGGGTGTTGTGTGTTCTGGAATTATTTAAGTTTTTAAGGCATGTGCTGATATTATCGATCGGTTTAGAAAAAAATCAGTTTAAATACCTCAAATTAAAAAAAAAAAGGGGGTATTGCAAGAAGCTGTTCCTGAGGTATTAACTAAATTAGAAGTACTGAGAGCCCGACAAGCTGAGAAGATGCTCGCAAAACACGTAATATATATTTACTTTACACCCAATACTGTTTCCAGCCTGTGGCCTGGGTCAGTTTTTTTTTTATTATTCAAGCCATATATTTTCCACTATCGTCTTGCTAGACCTGTCGTAGCTTCATATGTCTTATAATCCAACTTAAAACTATGACAGGAACGACATCCAGTCCTCAGCCGTTAATTTATCAATGTGAAAGGGTAAACCCACATTTCACCTATGATACAATTTTCCGCCATGCCGGGAATTAAACCCGGGACCCTTAACTGAGTAGACAGACAAGCAAACGACTGAGCTAAGGTGTTGGATGATTAAACACATAATAAATATTGCTGACTGCAAGACTGAATGGTATGGACTTGTATTGAGAATGGAAAAAAAGAGAGTATTCCGAAGAGAATGTTGGAAATGAAGTCTGTAGGAAAAAGACCGCAAGAGAGGCCAAGAAAGAGGGGGAGGTGCAGATAACAGAAAGTGTTCAAATGATAGGATAAGAATGGATAAAACTAAAGGAGGAAGAGTGGTGGAAAGCTAAAGCAAGATGGAGGCATTTTACTAAACTGACCGGGCCACAGGCTAGAAACAGTTGATGATGATGATGATGATGATGATGATGATGATGATCATGATGATGAATATATATTACTAACTTTAGAATATTACTATCCAACTACCTATAGTGGTGGTCTCATGGTTTGAGGCGTCACTCATGCAACAGTTTGGTTTTACCGGTGTTTGGAAGTTTGGTGATTTGAATCTCGAATGGGTTAACTGAATGCGGTTTATTCCCTAACCAGTCAAAGTTACCAGTGTTTTCAAAGAGAGATGTTTTTACATAAATCATTGTACATTCAAGGTAACTTTAAAGTTAGTGCCTTTAAACCCCTCTTTGCCTATTTCCTTTTTGCTTCCAGCCTGGTATTAAAAAAAATAGAGTAAAGAATTTAAAACTCTGGCTTCAAGGCGCAAACGTTCATGCACAGAGAGTATTGATTTTTTTTAAATTTCAGCCCTCTTCGTGCGGTATATATTGCACAATGCTCATGACAAACAAACTCGCCATTTTATCAATAAAGATGGTTTTACACTCACCCTCTAAACAAATGCAAGCACATTTTCTCTCAACTTTACCTTACTTATCTCTACTTAATTTGTATGACATGCGGATAGCATGAATGATTGTAGGAGGTGGTGGAAAAAGAAGAAGAGACTATCAAACTTAGAGAGTGGCTCGTATCCCAGGAAGATCAAAATAAATTCACTACTTGGAATAAAAACATTGTAAACGCGGTATACAAAAAAAGTAATGGTAGTGTACCTATATATTTAACACAAAAACTTAATTGAACAGATATAACAAGAAGGTGAATTAAAGTAAATGCATGCACACAATTCCTGTGTTTTCCATTATGAATTATTATTTATTCATAAAACCAACAAGTGTGAAGTTGTATAATGGAGGTTTAGAAAAATGATTTGACCTTAGTAGTGAAATATATAAATTCGCTATTCAACCCAATGTTTCAAGAGAGAGAGATTTGTGTTGATAAGACATGTGTACTAGTCAGCATACTTAATCATCATTTCTCTTTTTATTCTGTGCAAAGGTCCACTATTTAAAGCTCACAGTGAAATGTTACAAAATCAAAAATATTTCAATATTATTTGAAGGGATTCCTTATATTTTCCCAAATAAACATAGTTATAGTATTTTTTAATAATATATTATATTTGAATAAAATCCTCCCCTCCCCATAGCTACGAATTAGTTGGATATAATATGATATGATATATATGATTACGCAATATGTTGACGACTAAAAACTAGGTTATGGCTTTTATCAAGGAGCAAAAGGTATATATTTTATTCAAAACATGACGTGTAAAGCATATAAATTACAGCACTTAATGTCAATGTTACAATACTGTAGACGTCTAATACCATCAATATCTCCAAACAGACGGATTTCTTTATTATTATTTATGACCCATTTAGGAAATGAATCAAGATAAAAAGATTTGTCTTCCGAACCAATGGAAAATAAAATACTACATTCATCCACATGGTTACCTGGTAAAATATAACTCTTAAGGAAATGGTTTGGATGTATGTGCACGAATTAAAAGTTTAATGTATATTTCAAAACAAACCAGTCTTTTATATAAAAAAACAGTTTTACATAGGTAGATGTAAGACACAGTGCAGCTTGTACAGTATGACGACTGGCATAAGGGCGGGCAACAGGGCTAGTAGGGTAGTTACGAATGGTAGGGGGTCGTGGATTTTACAAAAAAAAAACCCATCTTAAGCTCCGTTCATAGTAACAAGTTTGCTGTTGAGTTACTCCTTTAATGAAAAATGTGAAAACTACTCTATATAATATATCTCTTTAAGTAAAACCTCTTTTTGCTTTTTGAGGTATTTTGTATATCTATTCGGAAGGAAGTACAGGAAAGGTGGATAGAAAATACCCTTTTCCTGTGCTTGTCTTTTATGTTTTATGTTCATTTTACATGTTCCTATCTAAGTGTCCTATTATTATTCTCTACATATTTCCTTTTCCTCCTTTTTATAGTTTTTGGTTTCCTCTTTTAGTAAATTCCGTTGCCCGTTTCACGCTCCCTCCTGATGAGTTCCGATAGAATGAAACTTAGGTCAGAGGATTGGGTGGTAACGATTGGTTTTCTTTGAGAGGCGACCATTGATCAGCCCTTTGTCCAGTGGCGGCAATGTAAACTGTGAACTTTGTTCTTCTTTTCATTGCATTTAAGCCATATTGTGTTTGTTCCCTTTAATATACTTTCCATTAATTTTTCCTGTAATTTTTTCCAAATACGTTTACAAAACTACTGTAAAGTTACTGTAATGTTTTGAAGAACCGTGCATGGATAATGAGCAAACTGGATAACATGAGTATGGATAATTGGGAGTTTTACTGTCATTTTGTTTGAAAGACAGGACAATCCATTTTTAATTCTTTAATGTAGAACCCCTTGTATCTCTTCCGAGCATATGTTTGTGTTTAAAAATCACTAATAACTTATCACCGGCGCTATCCCCAAACTACACATAAGTTTTCATGAGGGATACTTGTTTGGCATAGCCATGATAGTTGACTTGAACTGAATTATGCATAAAAACATTGTCTGTATGTACAGGACGTTAGGAATGAGGAAGGTCACATAAGGTGGTGCACTCATATTAGTGTGAAAAGATGGGAAAACCTCAGGAATATAAACAACACGCAGATACCGCTATGATGCACCCAGATGAGATTCGAACCTCAAACTCCCAGTCACCAGTAATCCAGCCCATTGTGAGATTGACACCTTAGTACACATGACTACCGATGAGTGTGTGATAGTGGTATGAGTGTTTCATTTACCACGTTATCTCACAAAAACACGAGTTATAAGGAATGTGAATTACAATGTGTTTTTTTTCTAACTAGCGATCAAATACTACACAGTTAAATAAATAAAGTCCAGAAGATAAGATAAGACGTACCAAAGTTTCATTCTTTGTTTTCTGTTCCCAAAGATGAATGTACTCCCAAAGTAAATAGATTATTTGCGAGATGGATTTAAGGAGATCCAATGCTTCTTCGTTTAGCCCAACTGGAACAGAGAACGTATCAATTTTCACAAAGATGAATGAGACCTCCTTGCCCCCAGATAAGAAGATACTGGTGCCTTAGCCCACAAGCCTATGCGGGTAGTATTTTAATCAATTAAGCCCTATACCTGGACATTAATTTATGGGTTTTTTTTAAATTTTATTTTCACCTTTTTCTTGGCGTCCCTCAGCTTCTTTGCCGGGCCCTACTTCTAGCCACGTCTCAAACAGGAGTGGCATGAGCTGTTTGACGTAGCCTTGGATCTCATCGTCCCCTGCCGCAGGACCTTCACTCCGGCGGAACAGGTCCGGCAAGACGCAAAGCTCGCCGTACGCAGGGTTGAAGAGTGTCACGTTTGACGCCCCCTCTTCACCCCAGCGAAGGTTCCTGCACCCCGTGGACTCTGGCCCTTTCAAGCGTCTCCTCTCCTGGGCGACGATGGCGCCAAGGAAATACCGCAGGCGTGTCAGGACCTGGATGCGCCACTTGACGGTCGTTAGTTTACTCTGTAGGTTCACCGTGAGAGTCCTGTCCAGCTGAGACTCGGCACGCAGTTTTGAGATCATGTTGAGGAAGTTGGGGAGTATGTGCGAGGCCCTAGAGGCCACTAGTGAAGGGGATGCGTCGAGGAGAATGTCGAACAGGAGGAGGGAATCCTCCTGGATCTTGGGGTTGATGTGTGTCATGGCACAGTTCAGGTTCCATTGAAGAGCAGAGAAAAAGGGCGTCACTTTCTCAACAGATACCTGAATCCAAGGGAAAACAGGTTTTTTAAATCAGGAATTAGAATCAGGAATCAGGATCAGGATCAGGATCAAATGATGCACATAAATATATCGGATAGTCAACAAAGCAGTAGATATGCCTGCAGGAAAGCAACACAATGCGGTGATACTGTGAGCTACGGAACTGCAGATGGATTACCTGAGCCATGATCAGCTGCAGGAGCTTCAAAGCCTCGCGTCGAATATTCCTCATCACCTCGCTAACTATCAGCTCGGTGATGGCCATCACCAAACTGTAGAAATAAGAGCCCAACACGCTCTCCGTGTGGGTGATAATTATTTCCTTCAACCCGGCCACAGCATTCTGACGGACAGTGTCATTGTAGTGCTTCAAGCGAGTCACCAGCTCCTGTCACAGATGATAATTATGTATCAACACTTTTCAAAAGATATACCGAATAAACGCACAGTTAAAAACACCCTAAACAAGTCATCATAGTGACAGCTGCAGAGCATATCCCGTACGCCACCAAAGTTCAACGCTTTTTTTTTTACCGCTTCAATGGTAAAATGGTCTAAAGCGTCACAATGGTAAAATGGTCTAAAGCGTCACTTTCTGAATAGACTGACTAGACTGCCAATGACTGGGAGATCAAGGTTCGACTCCCGATCTGGTGAACCCAAGTTTTTTTTTTTTCCGAAATGGTTTTACACTTTCTTTCCACACATATGTGAGCACACATCTTCTAAATTCAACCTTTCTCATCCCTAGCACATTAGCGTAATTAATACATGTGTGTATAACCTGAACGAGTGAGATAACACATGGTTGCTAAAAAAAACCACTAATCAAGCTAATGTGTTAAGGATGAGGAGGTTTTAATTTGGAAGAAGTGTACCCATATTTGCATGGAGGGCGAGTTGAATTTTTTTTGTAAAAACCACCCTCAGTACTGTACACCCAACTGGAATTTTAATCCTGATATCTTCGTTATTGGCAGTCCAGTCTATTACGAGTGTGACGCCGCCTTAAACTATTCAGCCAAAAAAAGCTTATCATATCAGAGAGTCATAAAAATATCCAAAACCACAATACGAATACATACATCAAGTCATGTGATCTGAAGCTGTCACTTTTGGTAGATATCATCAATACCTCTAAAATAATACCAATTATATGGTAAAACAATATCAATGTTGGCCGCAAGTAAAATGTTCACATTTTCTAAAACTGTCTTCCTACCAGAATCTTACTCTAATCTGGTTTTGAGTCAACCAAACTCTCTGATTGAGTCCCGAATTTAAAAAAATAATATATATATATATAACTTAGGCCTAGGCCACCTACAAAATAGCTTAACCCAGGACAGCCTGTCTAATACTAAACCACCCAACCCAACCTAGTTATTTACTAATTGGATATGCAGAAATACAAACTATAGCCCGATTTTGGTTGGAAGAACCATTTAGAAAATTTAAACATAGGCCTATTTCTTTGTGGCCAACATCCAATGCTGCGTCTAGGGGGGCAAAGGGGGCAATTGACCTGGGCCTCATATTCCAGGGAGCCACATTTCCCCCAAAGATTATTAAATAAATTACAGTTATTATTCTAAATTTAACATTAAATAGTGTACAGATAATTAACAGCAATAAGTATTCGCCTAGCGATAGGATTCCATCCAAGATATCTGAAAACCCTAACTTGATGCAATTGAATATTTACGTTATTCGAGTAATGTGCTGCAGTACAGAAGAATACGTCACCACTGTACTACCGCTGTCGGTCTACAGAAAACTAACAGTGCTATGGTGCAAGGAGGAATTTACTTTTGTTAACTTAATTCGTTTGCATTTAATAAAGTAGTCATTTAATGGGTTGATCAATACTCCATAAAATACGAGAATTATTAAGTAACATAAGTACCGAGTACGTATCAATATATTATAGCGGGTTATTGCTAAAACTGAAAAACTGCCATATAATAAGGGGGGTGCACAGATTTTTTTGCCCCAGGCCTCACAGTTTCTTAAAATGGCCCTGCCAACATTGATATAATTTTAATATATTATTTGTTATTTTATAAATGTTGATAATATCTATCAAGAGTCAAAGCTGCAGATATAATGACTTGATGTATAAATATATTAAAAATGTTTTAGTAACTACCAGATACTGTTCTTCTTCACAAAACCAGGGTATAGCTCAACCTAGGACACTTTCACACAGGCTTGGTTCTCAAGTTGCGATAGACTTGTTTGTTGGGGACAGGTTAGGGTTTGAATCTCTGCTAAGTGTACAAGGGACAATTTTCCCTTTAAATGCTAACGCGGGTGCATTCACAAGTGAGAGAAGTAGCGCAGTAAATGTGTTAGGGTCCTTTTAATAAGACCTAGAGCCATCTAAGTACTTATAAAATACAAATCTGTTCCTCGAATGAATGAAAATATTTGTTTAATGTGAAGATTTATAAATCAAGACAGTATTAGTGATATATTATTATAGCAGATGGAAATATGCAGGCAAAAACCACTACAAGTTCAAATCAAATGATTCTCAACTTAAGGAAATCTCGACAGAAATATAATGAAAAATATGTTAAATTTATCTGCTTGGCCAATAAAAGAAAATAGATCTATTTTCCCAATCTTGTTCATTTTATTTCTGGTCATCCCACTCCCCTTGTTTCTTACTACCTCTTCAGGTGACATGCATATATATGATTATTATTATTATTAGCACTGCGTCTTACTACCCGTTCGGGTTATACGCACTTACGCTAATGTGTAATGGTAGGGTGATTGTGAAGATGAAATGGAGGACCTACAGTTTAACGTGGAATCCGAACCACGGTGCAGGCCTGGCACATATATATGATAATTGCTCTAAAGAGAAAAGAAAGATTTTAGAGGTAGTCTACCTGCATTTGCGTGGAAGCAGAGTGGGAAAACATTTAGGAAAAACCACCCCTAAGTAAACCGAGCCAGGATTTGAACCTCGACCTCCCTGTCATCAGCAGGTCAGTCTAACACAAGAGTGATGCCTTAGACCGTTCAGCCACCGAAGCAAGTTCCCAATCTTATAAACTGTACTGAGGGTCCCCGGTAATATCATGAAGGTGAATGAACCGATTGATTTGTTTCGCCAAAAGTAAAGGAAGAAGTCACTAAAATTTATAAAGTCTGTGTACATGTTCAATATAGTCCATGATAATGAATGATTATATTTGCCAAGGTTCACTTGTCAAACAGCTTAGTTCAGTCAGTATTGGGGTCCTTGGTTCAGTTCTTTGTAGGCTCAACAATTTTATCATGGGTGAAATAGGGGCTTCCCCTTTCTGGGATGTTTTGTACATTTAATTGCATAATGTGATAATAACTTAATTTATATTATTATTATCACCGCGTCTTACTACCCGTTCGGGTTGTACACACTTACGTTAATGTGTGATGGTAGGGTGATTGTGAGATGAAATGGAGGACCTACAGTTTAACGTGGAATCCGAACCACGGTGGAGGCCTGGTATTCCACACATTCACAAGATGTCTTGTCAGAGGTGAAGGAAGGGTTTGGTAATCAGATAAATCTGTGCCGGGACCGAGGATTGAACCCCGGACCCCCAGCACAGAAGTCTGACACCTTACCCCTAGACCGCCAGGTCACCAACTTAATTTATAAAATTAGAATGAAATATTACAAACCATTGTGTGATAAAACATGTTATAGGCAATTTTTAGGGCATAAAGCAATATAAATAACCACAATGTAATATTTTTTTCAAGCATAAAACAGCTAAAAAAAATTATTCAAACTTCAATTCGGCTTCGAGAATATTTCATAAATTCTATTCCGAGTTTGCTTCGAATTGAAAAATTGGACTTTGCACACCCCTAGTCGGAGGACTTGGTGTTGTGTTTGTTACTAAGAGTTAAGCTAGTTTGTAACTAACGTGTTGATAGAAATCAATCGGTTCAGGACATGCAAGATACGCACCCATAGATGACAGTAAATACACTTACCTTAACATTTAGTTTTCTGCTCGACAGTGGTTGACTTTCGTCTGTCGTTTTAAATTGTTCTGTGATAACAATTGATCTCGTCTTGAAGGATGTGTCTGTTATGTTCTGACCCTTAGGCAGTGGTTTCTTTTTTAGCTTCACCTTAGATTTCTCTAATCTGAGTTGTTTTTTGTGCTTACCCATTATTTAGTTTTTGTAACGTATATATAAATATATATATCCTTAGGAAATTACCAATTCTAGAAAGAAAGATAGAGAGAGAAAAACCATTAGTATTTTATTAATAGTGGACAAATCTAATGGGGGAAATTTACATATTGAAGGACTGTATGGTTAGTATCTACCCCTATATATATTAAGGATAATAAAGGTGTGCTAGATGAGGTGGGGTAGTCATGTGGCGTGAATGAATGACGACAAATGTGTACAACATTTTATTTGGGAAACCTGAAGATACAAGACTCCTTAGTAGGCCGAGACATTGGCGAGAGGGTAGTATGAGAATTTTGATTTGAAAGAGTTTGGGTTGCAAGTAAGGGATTGAATGGGTGTCTGAGTATAGGGTTGATTGACGAGCTTGCGTTTTGTTGGCCACATAAACTTTGGAGTTCATTAAGAGCCGGAGAGTTAGTTGGGCTTCAGGTAAGGGATTGGATGGAGGTATCTAGGGAAAGGGTTGATTGACAAGCTTACGTTCCGACGGCCATGAACTTTCGAGTTCATTAAGATCAGGGAGTTAGTGGGATAAATGTATGCTCTAGTGCCAAAATAGTCCATCAATAAAGGTTTAACTGGGTAGAAAAAAAAAAGTGATTATGGTGTCTCACTTAACTACTTTAAATAGAAAACCTTGCAATATAAGGAATGAAAAAATATCCCTATTCCAGGTAACCATAATCAAACCCTATCTATACTCAGGTCAGAGCCAGGTATGTTGACCTCAGTTACGACCTTTACTGTGCAGGAAGTAAGTCAGGAAAAAAAACCTATTCAATCCTAATTCACCAGATTTAAATTCACTTTAGTCATACGATTCAAATAATATGGCTTTGTTAAAAACAAATTAAGAACTATTTATTAACAACTGAGACTACAAGAATCAAAAAAGCGTTTTTTTTTCTTTATTCAAAAAACAGTTGGAAAAAAATTGAAATCAACACATTGGTTTAGTTTATTTGAGGTATTTAACGTGCTCTTTCGGAACCGACTGATTATATCGGCACACGAGAATTTCTATGAGCAATATAGCCTACCAATTTTTTCGGGAAAGGTATTTTCACATACCTTCCGGGGTTCTTTTACACACCACAGTCGACATGGCCGGCTTTACTTCCCCTCCGAAGAAAAATCCGTCGACCCCGGCTGGGTTTGAACCCACCAACATCTGGTCCTGAGTCAAGCACTTACTCAGAGATCATCGAGGTCGACGTCAACACATTGATATATTATTTTTTTTAACTAGGGTTAGTCTAGCATATCAAGACTCACCTAATACGTCAAGAAACGTACCACCTTCTGACTATAGTGGACTATAAGAGTATTGATATATCTTGTAATACTTCCACATTAAGGTGGGGATGTAAATAATGAGAGAAAAGGCAAGTGTTTTTTTGCAGTTTTTTTTGCAAAAAAAAAAAAAAGCTCCAGTAGAAACAATTTAATTTTCTTAAAATAGTGACCTCAACATTTATCGCTTACCTGCCACATGAGAATAGCGGCATAAGATTAGAAACTTTTTTAAATGAAAATAAAAAATTGTCATTAAATTCCAGGACACCCTCGACAGATAGTCAACAACTGTTGATATCACCGCGCGAAGAAAATTAAACTATATGTTTCTACTGGAGAATTATTTGATTTATTTTTTGACATAAAAATTTGCAAAAACGATTACCATTTCTCTCATCCGCTACCTCCCCACCTTAAGTATTTAATTGGTCGACAAAGCTCCTGGAGAGTCAAAGTAGTACTAACAGGTGAACCTGGAACTTCTTGATTTAATAGTAGTTTGTGTCTCACCAATCAATACCTGATATAAATCACAGTTTTGAAAGGTACAGTAGTCCCATGGCTTCTTTGGTGCTGACTGACAGCTTTGAAAAGTTACCAGACCAAATCATGTATCCCTACGCCGAACCATATGATCTGCAAAAACATGTGTTTAGCAGCTGTCACTTCTGACAGTCCAAAATGTAGATATATACCTAAATGTTGACTGTCAGAAGTCAGCTGTGAGTTGTCAGTCAGCACCAAAGAAGTCATGGGCTACTGTAGGAACTAATATGCTTACAAATGAAACACAACATGTTTTGAAAAAATTATTTTATTTAAAATCAGTGCAAAAATTGTGGGTTTCACAATTTATCATTAATAGTTAATTAGTTGGATAGTGTCAAACAAATAGGCTAGCATTTGTTTGCTAACTACATTTTGTCAACTAATGCCTAATTCCAGTTCATCTTAAAACTCAACATGTTCATATCTTATAGTAAATTACTTATTGTTAAAAAATAATCTACCAAAAGCAGGTCTAATCATTTATTATAGTAAATGGACATTTTTAAAGTAATTTTTAGATTATCAGAAGTTATAAATTAATATATGTGCATGGTGTACATTATAATAGATTAAAAGATAGTTAAATAAATTAAAATAATATTAACTTATATTTGGTTATATCAGATATTTGAAGTTAAAACTTTGGTACGATTGCCTTAAGATAATTAATTCATTCATAGCATAAACTCAACCAAAAGATGGAGTATCAGTAATGGCCCACATTCATTCTTAGACTCAAAACAATGAATATACATAGGTAACAACTCATAACCCTGATATTAATCATGAACAAGGAAGTCCTAAAGTCTCATCCACATACTCTGTATCCATTATCTGCAATTCACACCATTTACCCGCGGTAGGATTAAGTTTTATGCTGGTCACTGTCATTATGAATGGTTATAGAGAACAAATCACGGCTAGACAAATATAGTATTATTGTTTTAACATAACTTGTGTACCTTTACAGGGTCCATCCCGGTAAGCGAGAAATTGCTCTACGGACCTTCAGCTTTGATGGAAAAATTTAATTCTACAATGCGTTATTTAAAAATTATGGTTCACGTCAAAATAAAGTCGAAAGATTTCAACAAAGCTAATTTTTCCTTAGCAATACTATATTTTTTTGTTTTATTAATAGAAAAAAAAAGTGTGAAAATGTAACATTAACTCATTTTCAACAACTTCCTCTAACTAACAAAGTAATTGTTATTATATTTTAGAACAAGCAGCGAGCTTTCCTCTTTACCTTGTGATAAGAAGTTTTGTACTTTTTCTTTGTAACCTTCTTTCTTATTAACATGACAAAGGGTGGTTGTATGTGAAGGGTGAAAGGGAGTATAAGCTTAGACATACTAATAGAAAACTAGTTCCAATAAACGACACAAATCAATGTATTTTAAGCTGAAATAAATTAATGCTTTCTCGCTGAGTAGCCTCCTTAACAGCAAATATGTGAAAACTTCAATGGATAAAGGCTTTTGATACTTTAACTTATTAAAACGCTAAGCAACAAATACAATTATGTAAATGTCCATGGTTTTTATTGACTTTTGATGAAAATGTTTTATTTCGGCGAGCTTGATTTTTACAGTCTTATACTTCCACAGTTTACACATCACTTGATTCAGAATGGAATGTATGCGCGAAATTTAAAGTAATCAGAACTAACATTCACAGGACTGTTAGGATACAGTGTATGTGTAGATAAGGCTTCAGTTGATTAGGTAACACCTCACTCGTAATTTATATATTAACATTGATTAGGACAGTTTTAGTATATAGCGAATTATAACAGTCTGATGAAAATGCAAATAAACAAACTTTGAGCACGTTAATTTTAATTCTAGTTTAAAATATTTCAAATAATTGTTAAAAATTAATGTAGATCTACAGTTACTTAAACATTTAAGTATCTCATAATAATTGAAAGTAAAATGTTACATGTCAAAAGAATTGCGGCAACTTTTGTATAATTTTGACACAGAATGGATAAGAAGACATGTGACACATTATTCACCTGGATCAGGAAGAACATTTCCAGATGGTAAATAAGCTTGAAAGCTAAGGCTCTTCCAATATTTGCTATGCACATTGATCACACGTCTGATATCGTCGACGGCGCTACTACTGAGAGGTCGATTTATCCGCACAACAGGCAGCGGATCTCCAAGTAGAGCCTTTGTACACATCACGACGGAATGAGAAACAGAAGTCACATTGTAGCCCCCTTCCATGCAGAGAATGACACGACCACCGGCCAGGGCCGACAACCAATGGGTCATGAGAGCGAAGCACTCGGGGGTCACCGAACAACTTCCGATGAAATCTCCCCAGGCCGCGTCGAACCCTGCGGCGACCAACACCAACTCGGGGTTGTACTCGTAGGCTATCGGAAGCACCACTTGCTGAAAGGCGGACAAATATTCTACATCACCCATCTTCGATTTGGACCAAGGAATGTTAACTGTGAACCCTATCCCATCACCGGTACCGACCACGGTTTCCGAGGCATCAGGGGATCCAGGATAGAAGTTTCCGTTATCATAGCGATGAATAGATATGTACAGCACAGAGCTGCTGTCTGAGAAACTATGTTGTATACCGTTTCCGTGATGGATGTCCCAATCTAAAATAAGGACTCTCTTTAGATTGTACTTTGATACAGAGACAGACGCTGCTACTGCCACATTGTTGAAGAAACAAAACCCAAAACAGGTATCCTTTTCCGCATGATGTCCCGGTGGTCGGACCAGAGCAAACCCAGTCTGACTTTCTCCGAGAAGGACTGAATCAAGAACTTCCAGCACGGACCCAACAGCCATCTTTGCAGCTGTGAGTGTGTGCTCATTGAAGTACACAGACTGCAATTTTGTCGCGGCCTCTTTCCGTTTGGCGTTGTCAAGTTCTTCGGTGCGCTTCATGAAATCCATGTATTCATCCGAATGGACAAGCGATATTTCCGAATCCGTCGCCAGCCGCCCTTTAAGTCGCAAACACCTGTCAAGTAGGTGATACTCTTTGAGGAGTTTCCAAGTCGCTACCAGTCTGTTGGGGGTTTCAACGTGTGCCATATTGAATGTGCAAACATGCTTCAACATAACTTCATCATAAACAAGACAAACTTTATTTTGTGCAACTGTCAGGCTTGTTTTGCTGCGTAGATTCTCTAACCTTATCTCAAACTCTTCTATTTCTGCACTGGTCTGAACAGCATACGAATTCCTAGTGGGAAACTTTGAAAGTTTAATCTCAGAACCTTCAAATTTAACTTCAGGAACATGAGTTTGTATCTCATCTGTATCCACATAAACAGCAACACTACTTTTCTCTTGGGAATCTAAATCTCTTAATTTTTGAAATACTAAACAATGCCAGAATTCTCTGTGTGCGTATATCACATTTAAGATGGTTTTAACAATGCTAGCACATGGTGGATCTACTTTGGTTAAGATGGGGCACGGGTCGCCAAGTAATGCTCTCAGAGTGAGGGCAGCACCCTCTGCCAGTGAGGATAAACAGTAACCCCCTTCCAACACAACAGCAACTTTCCCCCCTGATAGCTGCAGCAGGGACCAGAGAAGATGCGAGTAACAAGCCGGGGTCACTTCCATCTGACCTTCAAGACATCCTAGGGCAGCGTCATAGCCAGCTGACACGATGATTAGGTCAGGCTGGAACTCCGACGCTACTGGCAGGAGGAGCTGTTGAAATATGGCAAGATAATCACCATCAGTCATACCGATACGATTCAACGGGACGTTGAAGTTATAACCTTTCCCTTTCCCTGTGCCTATATAATGAAAGTCTGACTCTTTCAAGTTAGGCCAAAATTCACCATACTCGTAGCGATGGATGGAAAAATACAGCACCCTCGGGTCATCGTAGAACATCTGCTGAGTTGCTTGGCCATGATGTACATCCCAGTCGACAATAAGAATACGAGAGGCTTCACAGTTGTTGAGGGCATGATGTGCAGCCAACGCAACATTATTAAAATAACAATAGCCGCAAAATTCACTGTACATTGCATGATGTCCGGGAGGTCTAACTATTGCCATTCCATTCATGACTTCTTTCTTGCAGACTTTATCCACTAACTCGATGGTGCTTCCAGCCGCTAACAGAGAGAGCTGGTATGTTGTTGGATGTACATAAATTGAATCATAATTTGATGAAAGATCTTCCAGATACTTCATATCATAGGAGCCGCTTGTCTGCTTGAGGATTTCAATTATATCTGGCGAATGTTTAGTTAGTAATTCCTCTTCTGTTACTCTTCTAGGAGGCAGGAATTTGCATCTTTGTAACAACCCATATTCAGTGCACCTTAACATGACCGAGGAGAACCTCTCTGGGCATTCTGGATAGTTAGGATCCCAAAAGTTGCGATGACATTCCATTCGGGGGTCGTAAGTTACACCGGTTATACCACAAACCACAATTTTACTTTCCCGTGTCTGTTCATATACATCTTCCATGAAAACCTCAGATGGTTTTTTCTTTTCGCTCAGATCATAGTACTTTTCTATTGGAATACATGATGCAGGAGAGTCGAAACATGTGGGAGCATTTAAATAGTCTGCAACTGTAACTTCTACATTGGCTAATTGTTTGTGATATATTGTCCCCATTTCAGTTCTTTGAAATAGGCCTACAGATGATGATAGTATTGAGTTACTACCTGAGACATCTGGATCAATAACTAGAGATTTGGAGACGCTCGAAGACTTTTGAGTTACAGAAATGCCCTCACCATCTGCTCCTATAGAAAGTGAATCCAGTGATGAAAGATCTTCATATATTTCAGCCATAAAAACAATGTTAGAATGAATTTTTATATATGAACTGATGAGATTTGTCAACTTACATTAGTTTGTTTAATACTAAAATACGTGGGAAGACTGGTTTTTTTTTCAACTAAAGCCTTATGTGTATAATCTCAATGTTAGATTTAAAGCTAAAAATATTAACCACGTGACTGACGAAAACGATTATCAAATTACCAGACAGTATAAGTTATATGACAAGATAAAACCGTGGAAATTGTTTTGTAACACGGTACAGTTTCCTAGTTATATTGAATTATAAAATAAATAAGTTCACCTGTTCTTATATGTATTATCCAAGGTCAAAGAGATTTCCAAGTCCAAATTTCAAATGGGTATCAACAAAACAATACAGCATACCAAAACAACATACTCATTACAATAATTTCCCACTCATACACTAACACAGTTATCTATTTTAATAAATAGTATAAATAGATTTGTAGTTTTTCTTAAAGATAAATTCATAAAATTAATTTACACCTCTAACTATGAAGAAAAAATTTCAAATTTATATTTCAAATAATTAATAATATAATTTCTTCATGTATCTAAATTTATTTGAACATTACTAAATTTCAAATGTATTGTTAACATCCGCGTCAATGTATGGCCTAGCTAGGCTGGCCGGTAATGTTTTATAAATATATAGATAATTAAAAATAATTTTAGAGACATACTGTCATTAAGGACTAAAGAAATACATTTTATTCACTGCTGAGTAAACTAACAATCTATAATTCACTTTCTACTACTTTTTTTATTTTTAAAAATAGTGCCACACAGCTAAAATTACTAGGTTTATTGTCAATTTGTTTACAGTATGGGTGAAAATGTTGTGGTTTTAGAATATTTTAACTACAATTACACAGTGGTGGACCCAGAAATAGTATTTTGTTAGGGAATGGGGAAGAAACAATTACGGATGTGTTCAGAATTAATTTTCGAACAAAGGGAAAGGGGGAAGCTCAGGGGGCGCAGCACAATAACCACTAGAGGGGATGACAATTATTTAAGACTTTTAAATGCCTTTGATGATATTTCAGTTCTTTTAGCAGTAACTATGGGCAGAGATTTCAATAATGTTGGTGACCTTAGTTAAGATTACCTTGTAACAAAGCTATTTTCCTGCATTTTTTTCAATTTGCATCTTTTGGGGCATTCTTAACGTGTGTAGCTGTAGGCTACCATAATATTTTCTTCACACACCGGGGCACTTTCAGTGTTTTACTTCAAGAGAAGAATAAATAGTGGTGGAATTCTAATTGTGTATGGAAAGGGGCCAGTTAAAAATAACTAAAGCGTTATGCCACCCAACCCAAAGGGAATTCTTTCCAGAAATATATTTCAGGAAATATATATCCACCTTGAAGTTATTCAGAGGGTTCTTTCTTTTTAAGATTTGAATAATTCAGGTGAATCTAAAATCTTTTTGGAGTAGTCCTTGTCCGGATTTTTGTTAAATTATCAGTTTTCTTTAAAAGCTATTTATCGTTTTCTTCCCCCCGATTTTTTTAAAATATATGATTTAGAAGCTACTTGGAATGATATTTGCCTGAAGATTGTTTGAAAACTACATTCCCCTATAAGCCATTTGGTATGGCACAGTACGTTTGTGCTCACAAAAAAGTGTGTATGAATAATAATAATAATAATAATTTAGATAAGATAATGTAAATTGTACACTTCAGTTAAGTTTAGTAATAATAAAATATACCATTCCCTAAAAATAAGTTTTAAAATAGTTAAGTGTCGCGTGGCCTGACTAGTTACGCTCGTCAGTACATATTGGAGTACAGGTAGTTTTATAAAGCCAGGTCCAGACAAGAACAGAACAAATGAACATGATCATGTGCACTACAAGTGTGGTCAATTTTTCTGAACAGAAGGTTATAACAAAATTTGCTTATTGTTCTGTTCGGCTCAGATCCGCCAGTTGTCTGTCTTAGCTCGTCACATCAAAGGATGTAAATGTTTGGCCCTAGTCTGAAGGCCTCCGTGAACATTTCCCCGAACATTTTTATGAATATACAGTCTTTGGAAGGCCATCAGTGGAGTCGCACGTGAATTTTTAATTTTTACAAGTTGGCCTACATATATATTTTGGTGAATTTATTTCTTTGTGTCTGCGCGTGTTTAGCTAATAATAATAATAATAATAATAATAATAATAATAATAATAATAATAATAATGATAATGAAGATGACGGTAATAATAATAATAATAATAATAATAATATACTTTATTTAAGCAGATTTTAGAATAATGGAAGGGTCTGAAAAAGATCAAATGATGCACATTTATCTTTTCAATCCACAATCCTAGAGATCACGATTACTACAATAAAAAAAAGTATGCGTAGGAAGAGATTGGGGCCTTAATGGAAAAGGATTTGAAAATAAACTCGACTTACTGAATACATTTCTACTTTGGTATACTCTTGTTATCCCCCATTATTGGAATTACATATTTTCTCTTTTTGTTTTGGTAATAATGAAGAAAATATAAATATATATGCTTCTGCTACTTGTACACGCATACTCTCGCACCACCGATATTGAAGCACAACCGAGATAGATGAAAAAAAAAATGTATAGAGCTACCAAATATGGGAACACGTTGCGAACATGTTCCTTTCAAGTGTAAACACATCGGCTACAGCGAACAGAACAACAACTGTTTCGTTGAAATGTTCGTTGTTCTATTCTAGTCTTGACCCACCTTAAAATAATCAAAAACAAAGTTTGCTTTTGTCATCTTTAAAAAGAGAACAATAAGGTTTGAAAAGGGGTTCATGTCATCTCAATGATAACGACTTATTCCATCTGCTCTTCGCTTACTCCTAACTGAAATATTCACTGTCACAAAATATTAACACGAATAAAACTAGTCGTGAATCATTATTTGTGTGATTTTATAACTAGTTTTAAAATAATTGATTATTTATAATGCACCATTTGCATTTTTTTTACAGTTGTCACTTTTACTTGGTACATTATTTATCGCTACCTATGACCTATTTTCGAACTATTTAGCCTAGTGTAATGTTTTATTTCTTTGTTGGTACTTTGCAGTTAAACTTAAATCATTGTGTTGAATTTTAATACTTGAGTGCGCTCAAAAATTTGTATAGTTTGTATACACATAATTTAAGTGATTATATGTAATATTTTTAATTTTTACAAGAAGTAGATTTTATAAATGGATCGCTTTGAATATACAAAGGCTCATTTAGTTCCTGGAGAAACATCTATTATTAAAGAGAAGGGCATTAAGCTGTATGATGGTGAAGATAAGGTAACATTTTATGAAGTAATAGGTATTTATTTTATGGCAAATCTGATTATATTAAATTGTTGACACAACTTTTAACTGAACTTTCGCTTAGTGATGATGAGTTCTACCCCTTATTTACAACCTTGAGATATGCACTTTTCTCTACATTACCTAGTTTTAAGTACCTTAATATTATTAATTATAAATTCATTACTTTACTTTGTTTACTGAGTTTTAATATTACAAATAGTTAAAGGTGGGGCTGTAGGAAACTCAAAAGATAAGTGTTTTTGCAGTTTTTATATACAACTTTTTTTTGGGGGTCAAAATTAGTCAAATATTTCTTCAGGTCAAACAGAGTTTAATTTTCTTCACATAGTAACCACAACAGTTTTTTAATATATTTTAGGTGTGTCTTGGAATTTAGGTTCATAATTAAATTTTCTCGCCATTTAAAAAGTCTTGTCATCTAATGCTGCAATGCTAAGGACAGATATTCACTAACTGTTGCTATCACTACGTGAAGAAAGTTAAACTTTATGTTTTTATCATATTCTGAAAATTGAAAAATGACACCTGGACACGGGAATCGAACCCGGGACCTTTGGCTTAGTACGCCAATGCTCTTACCACTGAGCTATCCAGGATTCGTCCCGTGCCCATGGTCATTCTTCACTCATAGTTTAAGGCAGAGTCTAAGATGGACGTGCGGAAGTCGTCAGCTTATAAACATGTGATTATATGAGATCACAGCCATCAGACCACGCAGCCATTAGCGACTCGGTAGTTGGCAATTTAGCAGCCATTCGACAATTATATATATATAATTGTACAGGATCTTGTATATATTCATGAAACAAATAGCCGAAACTATTGTTAATGCATTTTAGTGGGGATATTCCCTCTTAGATGTCATATTCTGAAAATTGAAAAATGACACCTGGACACGGGAATCGAACCCGGGACCTTCGGCTTAGTACGCCAATGCTCTTACCACTGAGCTATCCAGGATTCGTCCCGTGCCCATGGTCATTCTTCACTCATAGTTTAAGGCAGAGTCTAAGATGGACGTGCGGAAGTCGTCAGCTTATAAACATGTGATTATATGAGATCACAGCCATCAGACCACGCAGCCATTAGCGACTCGGTAGTTGGCAATTTAGCAGCCATTCGACAATTATATATATATAATTGTACAGGATCTTGTATATATTCATGAAACAAATAGCCGAAACTATTGTTAATGCATTTTAGTGGGGATATTCCCTCTTAGATGTCATATTCTGAAAATTGAAAAATGACACCTGGACACGGGAATCGAACCCGGGACCTTCGGCTTAGNCTTTTCTCGTGTCAACTACAGCCCCATCTTAATTTAACTCTAGTTCAAAGTTGTATGTAGATTTAACTAAAATGTGTATTGTATTAAAATACTGTATAATTTGCCATTTTTCTTTAATTGCAATTGTTTTTGAACTACTGTAATTAGAGTATCTCTTTATGAAAGTTCTCTGTTGTAGTTATTGTGAAAA
Organism: Timema douglasi; assembly: GCA_901482245.1. Classification (NCBI taxonomy): domain Eukaryota; kingdom Metazoa; phylum Arthropoda; class Insecta; order Phasmatodea; family Timematidae; genus Timema; species Timema douglasi. Next base: position 161,582 of record CABEEJ010000799.1, read on the forward strand.
AATAAAAACAAGAAAACTTGTCTATAATTCTTAAGCACTTCTATAAATTTAGTTGGTGACCTGGTGGTCTAGGGGTAAGGTGTCAGATTTCTGTGCTGGCGGCCGGGGTTCAATCCTCGGTCCTGACACAGATTTATCTGATTACCAAACCCTTCCTTCACCTCTGACAAGACATCTTGTGAATGTGGGGAATGCCAGGCTTCCACCGTGGTTCGGATCCCACGTTAAGCTGTAGGTCCTCCATTTCATCTCACAATCACCCTACCATTACACATTAGCGTAAGTGCGTATAACCCGAACGGGTAGTAAGACGCGGTGCTAATAATAATATAAATTTAGTTTGGTCGTCCTGACCTAAATGACCTCACAAACATGTCAAAAAACTAATTTTCTATGTGTATTAAACTTTTCAGTAATGAAAAAAAAACCACTCAATATTTTTAAAAGCACAGGCCTTTTAGCTTGCTTGGCCACGGAAAAAGTTATATTTTGGAATAACATAAACCCTTTGGGAAGATTTTTTTTGTGGCTTTTGATTTTTATCACAGTATCTTAATTAATGTATTAAGCTATTTAGCTAACAGGTTATGGGGAAAACCTTTTTAAGAATTATGGAAGCTTTTCAAATTAAACACAATTTGGTTATAATATACTTACACTGAATGTCAAAAACATGTCTTCTTTGTATCATAAATCTAGTAAAATGCAATATGAGTCTATTCATAATCAAGCACATCAAAAACTGAGACATAATATTGGGATTTGATTGTAATTTGCCTCTTTAATAATTAATTTGCTTAACTAAATTACACACTAAAATATCTTCTTTGCCCTCATGCCATCTTGTTTGTATTCCATTTTTTCCCCTTCTTGTTTCCATAGTAAGGAATAATCAAAATAAAATATCCTCAAAATGTGTCTTAGGACTTCATATTTAATAGTCTAGTTTATTTTAACTATATTAACAATCATATTATACCACTATTGCGGGACAACTCTTATATTAGGGCTGTATCCTAATAGTCCAAGGATTCGTGAGATGCAGTCTTGATGAATTCACACTCACCTTGCACTTCCCCAACGAAGACTGCATTCAACTATTCGAACACCAACAACCTCGCTACTTCCCTGGGTCCACAGTGCTTCTTTCTAGCACTGATCTTAGAAACTATGTAAATGCCATCTATTTGCCCTAAACAAAATATTCCCGCATACTAAAATTGGCCTGTTTTTATTTGTTGGTTGTAAAATTTGCACCATTTCATTTGTTTGTTTACTGTACATCATTCCGAGAAACAATTTGATAGTTTTGGCAATATTAAATGCTAGACGTAGGTTGATAATTCAACTTTTTCAAATCATAAATTTATTATTAATCTCAACGATTGAAACTCAGAATCAAAAGCATGTAAGAAACCAACCATTGTCTTTATTATTGACAATTGAGAGTCAAATAAGATAATAATAGAATAGTCGCTGGTCAAACTCTGCATCAAGGCTGAACTAGGATGTATCTATGACGTGTGGCTTCCATCCTTGGATCCAAGGACGTGAAAAGGGATGCATCGGATCCTTCGTGACTATTCGGGCAGCTATACACTTGATCACGTGGTTTACAATGTAACTCTCAAGGATACATATCAAGGTTACAGTGCATAAATAGAATATTCGGATACAGCCTATCACTTAGACATGACTGCAGACAGGGAAAACCTAGAAAAGTCAGGGCATTTAACTAAAAATAAGGAAAAGTCAGGGAATTAAAAAATATGTCTAAAATATCCCATTAGTTTTGCAATCAAACAGTAAAACAAAAGTTAATACTACCTAAATAAAATAACATTTTAATATTTACAATAACTGTTTTATTTAGTAGATACAAACTTTTTTTGATATGTGATCAATAATAAATAAAACAAAAGTCATCATCCACCATTAAAACTGGAAAAAAGTAGTCTGGTAATTTTGTAAAATATGTTTTGTAGCCACCCTGCTTGGACGACTAGCCCTGCATTAACTAACGATCTAATACTAGAAAATCTACAAACAATTAATCTTAATATTTCCAAGATGTGCTGATTGGTGGACAAAAACCTCCATGGTGATCCCACAAGCCACCCATACAGACCGAGCGGCCGCCACAGCGATGATAGCACCAACATTTGCTGATAGGGGGTGTCATGTCATCACTATGAGCCCTCTGGCTGTTAGTCTCAGTTTTCTAAACTGAAGCTAATAGGTTACTTCTTTAGTCGAGTATCTCCTCATTTGTCAGGTCACGAGGACAATTAGACCCCGTCCCAGACCCAATGCTTTGCAGATACAGTTTGGAAGTGCCGGGGATCGAACTCGAGACTTTTCTATAGCCAGGAACTCTGACATTACAAAGAATAAGTTACATGTTTCTAAGATCACATACTAGGTCCAATAATCTACAGGCCAAACTTAAACTTTTGAACATATGAGGGGATCATCCCAAGATAGTCTAACCTTCAACGATTTAGATGGGATATATTCACTATTTAAACTTATATAAAATCAGTAAATCTAGTTATAAATAATAATTAAATTTTCGTCCTATCCTTAAGGTCTTGACAGACTATAAAAACAATTTTTAGTTCAAGTTGTAAGCTATCATAAATTACTGTTAACAATGATGATATTTTTTATAATATCAGAATTATCACGTTTTTGCCCTGGCCCCCTCATATATGACTCCACAGGGACATTAAAAAAATATATATATATTTATACACCTCGTTTAGGATAGAAGAAGTGCTAATCGACAACATAAGGTTTCTTATTGCAAACATTGGTTGAATGCCACTAATGTCAGCCTATTTGGAAATAATTATTATTTTCTTAGGAAGTTCTTGATAATATATTATCAATTATTATTTCTGAATATGTTGACATTAGTAACCTTCAGCCAATGTTTGCAATGAAGAACCTTATGTTAGCTGTCACTACCTCTCCTACCGTAGTTAGGGTATAGGTGCTGGATTTGTGTAGAAAACACAATTTGAGGTTGAAAATATATTGGGACTGCTCTCGAGTAATTAAAATTGTGTAACAAATTATAAAACAATCCTAAACAATTTTGCGATTTTGTAAGTAAAATTAAAGAAGAAAACTCCAGTGTAAAATGAGATGATGATTTTTTTTGTTTGTTTTAAATGTGATTTTCAATGCCCGCATAATGTCAGGTACATTTAATATTGGATATGGTTATTAACTGGTTTTGCAGACTTCGTTCGAAAATGGAGAGGTCCTACTGACAACTCACAGGCTACTTTGGGGTCGCCCAGGCGACTTCTCAAATGGATGCACTTGTCTTTCCTTGCAACTACGTTATGTTGTGTATACGGAAGAAGAGAGTCCGGGGATGTTTGGGTTTAGTCAGAGCAAGAAAATAATTATTCATCTTAGTGAACCGTTGCCAGGTAATTACAATGGATGACGTACAGTACTTAGTAAGATCTATGAGCCCTGATATATTTGTGAGCGTTTTGTTTTAACTTATTAATAAGAGTAATTTTATATATCTTGTTTATAGGAAGGTCACTTAAATTATCATTTTTTATTTTCGTTTATTTGTACACCACATCTTACTATCCATCCAGGTTGTCCATTTTTACTCTAATGGGGAAAGATGAGGCAATAAAGGGATTAACAACACCCACTATTGGTTTGTGATGCCGTGTCCACCCCACAAATGTAATTAATCTAACTCCGGGCTTATAGGTCAGGGAATTTTCACTGCATCTCTATCCAAAGATGTTTGGTAGCCCGGGCAACGTAACTCCTGGCGACCACAAAGGGATCAAGCACCCTGTCACAAGATACCTTATAATCTTTATGGTACTCTCTGAACGGAGCCACATGCACACACAGCGAGAATTTTGGAACACCGACTCCTGATAATCTATGAATCTGTCATCACTGGGTAGCTCGGGAAATACCCCCCTCCGTTTCCTGGCCTTTGGCGGGAAGAGTTGGCCTCCTCCTTAGGTGCGATACCGGCTTAACACAATGGTTTCTCGAGGCACTGACCCTAAACTGACCACCTATCCTCGGCTTGCCATTCAACATTATGATCACCTCCAAAACATATACCATCCCAGGGTGAAAAATGTGTCTCTTTCTAGTCTTACAGTTAATACTGTCCAATAGATAACTCACTCATTGATACATTTTGCAGTAGTTTAGAGGCAAGTAGTACCTTTTGAATATGAGTCGAATCATAAAATTGGAAAGATACTAAGCTTTAACAACCTGCCGAAACTGGGTACACACTGCCAATGGTGTAGTGTACAGCGGGTAAGGGACATGACCTTCCCCGAGGCCCATGTACATATAATGCTACAAGGATTCAGCCCCCACCCCCGACTAGATGGTTGAGACCACCGCCAGGGGCCGCCAACAAACATGGAGGCATCCTGTAGCGGGTTTGGACGAGTAAGATCTGAGACAGGCAGACCCCTCTTTACTACACTATCCCATAGAGAGAGCATCCGTTACCCCCGGAAAGATGAGGCAGCTAGCGTTTAAAGGAAACATACTCGCATTTGTGTGGAAGGAGAGTGGAAACCCATTCATGAGAATACATGCTCCGTAGAGCTAGCCAAAATTTTAACCCAACCTCCCTATGGCTACACAGTTTCTGGTTAAGACATTTGGAAATTGGTCATTATTTGGAGAAATCTAGGAGGTGACGTTGGTATACCAAATTTTCACCTTTACCCGTCGAAGATCAAGTTCAGAAAATTGTTAAATTTGCACACTAAATATGTGCAATATTTGGCAACACACGAGGGCATGAAAGTTGCTTCCTTTTATGAAGAGTAACAAACACTTGCGAGATTGCGACTTAGAGACAAGCACTTGCCATCAATCATGAAAGAGAAATCACCACAAAATAAAATGCCTAATGTTAAATATCATTGCTTTAGATAAAAAGTTTCATATTTCTAATAAAACATAGAGGATATACACAGTAAGTTTTAAAATTGTAGGTGACCTGGCGGTCTAGTGGTTACGGTGTCAGACTTCTATGCTGGCGGCCGGGGTTCAATCCTCGGTCCAAGCAAAGATTTATCCAAACCCTTCCTTCACCACTGACAAGACATCTTGTGAATGTGGGGAATGCCAGGCCTCCACCATGGTTCGGATCCCACGCTAAACTGTAGGTCCTCCATTTCATCTCACAATCACCCTACCATTACACATTAGCGTAAGTGCGTATAACCCGAACGGGTAGTAAGATGCGGTGCTAATAATAATAATAATAATTTAAAATTGTATGTAATCTTAGTTTCCATTTTGTTTTAATATGATTTCTAAAATTTAAATGTGTCATATTGAATTTTTTGAAATTCGGCCCTTCATTTTTTTTTTCAATTTTCACTATGGTCCTGATGCTCAGGTGAGTTTGACACGGCAGTCTAAAACCTCGCAACGGCCAACGTGGGTGTAATGACTGTAATTCCCTGTGACGACCTTTTTGTTTCAGGCAAAACCCCAGGTCCAGTCGGGCGCAGCAAGCACCAGTCCATCAAATTATCATTCAAAGAGGGGATGGAGAACGACTTTTTGGGCGTGCTTAACGAAATGGTCCGCAAGAAGAAGTGGGAAACTGTATCCCCGACTGGAGGACCCCAAGTAGGTATTTTAATTTTGTTCTGCATGTCAACTTTAAAATGTATGTAATTCTCACGATTAAATAAATAGTTAAATAATAATCCAAAGACCTCCTTATCTGCCTTGGCTATCCACACATTCTCACTGACGAGATAGAATTGAGAACGTTGCAATTTAGAGAAAATATATCTGCATTTTTGTGGTGGTAGAGTGAGGAACCTATTTATGATAAAACATTTTATTATATTTGGCTTGGATCCGAACCCTGACTCCTCTTAATAGGCAAACCAGACAATAAGAGACTATTTTCTTTGTATGCGTGCATCGATGAATGTTCAAGTATGCGATGCTTTGTTATGTAAATATAAGGAAATTTAAAAAAAATTAAGAATCAGTTCACTCAGGATTTAAATCCATCTCCTCACTTCAGAGTTAATAAATCTTCATCCGAATTGTGCAGCTATACCGCTAATAAATTCGTGATTTTCAAATCCACGATGTCGACATTCACTTTCAGCAATGCTATAGAACAGCCAATACATGTTGTATGCGATACAGCTTTTCTTGCTATCTTTTGTAGTCATTTTTTATAGGTATTTAACATGAACTTTTTGAACCGACTTATTATATCAGCACACGACTTCTAAACTAACTTAAATGTAACACAGAGAAACAAAATCCAGCTCCCAGCTGTTAATTTATTAACTGTGAAAGAGGGAAAATCACATTTCAACCAAGATACATTTTTGGCCATGAACCCAGGACTCTTAACTCGGTAGAAAGACACGGTACCAACACAGTTATGGTCTCAAACTATAATCCAGGGCTGTGGAGTCGGTTACACCAAGCCGAGTCCTTTATAAATGGCCAAATTATATTAATTAATAATTAGTAACAACAAACTGAAATTCTCCAATACAGACTACTTCATGGGAAGCTTCTTTGTTACTATGAATGTATGTTTAAATAAATTTGTCAATCCAAATTACAAATATTGGTTCTAAAGAATTTTAAAAAAAGTATGAAATTAAAACTATATATTTGCTATAAATTCTTATAATATTATATATTTTTATTTTAAGGCTAGAGTAGGTACATTTTTACCGACTCCACCCACAATGGCTTCTGACTCCGACTCTGACTTCACAGACTGCTAAAATATATTTTATTTTACCCAATTTCCCTCCTAAATTCTAACCTTGACACCGCAGATAGCCCGGACCTATAGTAGGATTCATCGAAAGGGGGAGGATAGCTGGCACGATTTTCATTTTTTAATATCATTTCACTTGTTCCTCTTGATTCCAGATTCAGCCACGCAACATAAAACTACGGACAGGAATTGTCGGTATAGAGCGTAACATCGAAGAAAGGCACAAAGCGACGGACGAGAGCATCACGGTCGCCTTCCAAGATCTCAGCAAGCTTATGGGCATGGCCAAAGACATGGTCAATCTTTCGAAAACAATATCTCAGAAAATAAGGGTAATTGAGTTAAAGTAGTCACACACACACATTTTAACACATATCATATTTCGGCATTGTTGCCTTTATCAAACATGAAGAAGAAGAAAGTACATATAACACAAACAATGGATTACTCCATTTTGAATTTTTAAAAAGAAACTGTTAGAAACACATTGTACCAACTAGTTTTTTGGGAGCAAAGATTAAGGTTAATATTTATAGAAAACTGATGATGCTGATGATAAAAATAATAATAGATAAGAAAATAATGATAATAAAAAATTATATTTTTTAGAAATAGTAATAATAATAATGTTAATTTGAAAAATAATATTGTAGAAATAAACTATCTTCTGTTGAGGCCTGGTGGTAATCTTGATTTGTAATCCATTGGTGGGCCAATTCCCACTGTCTAAGTTGAGAACTGTCGCACTGTTTGGGAAATGCTCTTAATATTTTGGTGGTGTAGCAGGTTTGAAAGTCCTGGTTGTGGGTATAGGCATGGATGGGTACAGGCTTGTCTGGATCTTTGTGGTTTGTGCCAAAACGATTGTTCATTCGCTGTTCTCTCAGACATGAGATGTTATCTCAATTAAATAGACTATGCTTACTATTGTGTTTTAAAAATTGATTATTAAGTACATCAAGTGGAAACTCTAAAATGACGAGCCTACAAAACTTTATATCTCGATGACGAGCTCGGAATACTAGTACTCGCAGAGACCTAATTTTTATCCAACATTAAATTATTTTTTTTTTAAATATTAAAACTTCGATTCGGCTTCAAGAATATCTCATATTATTTGATTTGACTTTATTTTTAATTGGAATTCCCACACTTTTAGAGATAGGTTTATTTCACCACATACATGTTGTTTTTTAAATCATATCCCTCCTCCATGTTTCTGTTCTGAAGGAAAAACAAGGTGATATCACCGAAGATGAAACGGTGAAGTTCAAGTCTTATTTGTTGAGCCTCGGGATTGACGACCCGGTGACTAGAGGGTCGTACAGATCCGAAAATCAGTATTACCAAGGTTTGGCGAGGGAATTGGCAGACATCTTGGAAACACCGATAAAGGTAATGTTTGAAAGGAATCAAGGAGTTATCGCTAGACACATCAAAAGTTTGTAAGATTTGTTTTTACCAACTTTTATTAGTGCATTAATATGAATATTAAAATATTTGCAGAGTTTATATAGCATTTTAAAATATTCTACACTTGTGAAACTAAACCAAATTTAATCTTATTGTAAAATTGAATTCTTTGTCATCTAAATGTGAATAATGGTCAATTAGGTCAATTTTTATGAGAATTAATCATATAAAAACCATACATATTTTTACTAAGCGGTAGACCCCATCTTTCTTTGACTTTTTTTTTTTTGCATAAAATTACCAGAAAAAATAGTTCTAACTATATTATTACAATTTTTTTTCCCCAAATATCTTTGCAATCAATCACAGTTCTCATTCTAGAAGTATTATTTCCCTCAAACAAAAACCATCGGTAAAGAAGTAGAATATATATTTGATCTGGCTTTTAAGATAATCATGTTGTGACCTGAGGCAAATATTTTAAATATAAGAATGACAAATTTAGCCGTAATTTTTCTATTGATGACACTATAACTGTTAAATTTGAGTTGATTTTTTTAATCATATTTCGCCTAAATAGGCATTTTATCACCATCTCTCAAGCTATTGCGGTAAAATGATCACAATAGTTCCAATTTGTAGCATATCTTTATTAGAAATGTCTATTGCAGTTTTTTTTTAATCAATTCTAATTAACTTAAATCATAGTGAAATGCTCTCAAGTAAATAACATTGATTTCACTTTAGTTTGTATCTACTATAAAGGTCTTTCTGTACGGATGTCTGGGACTCGTGCCATCTAATTCAAACAATTTATGGCTCAACAGGCACAACACCTACTTTGATGATTTCATAGTCTAACATGCTACTCTCGCAGTAGACCAGACTTCTAATGACGGGGAGGTCAAGGGTCGAATCTCGGTCGGGTGTACTGAGGGTGGTTTTGCCTAAATGGTTTTCCACTCTCCCTCCATGCAAATGCGGATACACTTCCTATAATTATAACTTTCCAAAGTCCATGTTTGAACTGTGAAAGATCACTAGAACATTTTAAAATGAAATGGAAAAATAAATAAAACAAGACGCGGTGGAAATTCACTCAATTCAATATTTTGTCGTTTCATTTCAATTATAGAACTTTGACTTATTTATATTCGGCAGTTAAGAATTGAGGTATAGAGATTATTGTAATATCAAGATTGATTCTTTTGGTACTAGTAAGAATCAAGGATATTGAGTAGAGAAGAGACGCTCGAACCCTTGAATCCTATGGTATTCTAGAGATTAGATATTTGTGAAAATCTCAAAAAAAGGTGTCTCAAATACAATATTAAGACGTTTGACTTGAAATCACAATTTTTAAGCAAATCAGTAGCAGTAATTTGAATTGTTTGGTTTGGAAAACAACAAAATCACGAAAAAGGACCAAATTGTATCAGTATAGTTAATTTACTCAAGTGTTATCTTTGTGGTATTTTATGATTCAACAGATATGACACAATAAAATAGCTTTAGTCAGTTGTATCAAGCCTTTAACAACTTTTTCAAAATTAATTTTAAATATTTTGATTATAGTAAAATTGTACATTTTTAAAGATTTAAAGATTTGAATTTTGGTTTGAGATCTGAAAAAAAAAATTACGATTCAGATTTGAGAGATACAGAATTTTATCCTTCTCTAGTATCGAGGGATCTATTTTAATGTGTATAATTTTTATGTTAATGGAATATGCAGTACTGGCTTTCTTTAAACTTAAAGCACCACAAGAGGTGTCCTCACGGGCAATATAGCAGGACCCTCTTTGGTGGTCACATGATCTAAGGCATCACTCTTGCAATAGATTGGACTGACGGTAGCAGGTAGATTGAGTTTTGGATCTTGATTGTCTGTACTGAAGGTGGTTTCCCCTAAATGTTTTTTTTCCACTTTCCCTATATTCGAATGCAGGTACACTTCCTCTAAATTCAATCTTCGTTGTGTCTAGCTAATGAGCTTATTTAGTACATATTTAATGTGAGTTTTGTTACATGGAAAAGAATTGAAATCGAATTGGTTAACTAATCGAGAATCAAAAAGTTCAGGTTAAAATTTAAGAATCGGAAATAAGAAAAATTTAGAATTGTGACGTTTCTAAACAGAACACTTAAATAATCGACATACCGATAGTAAAAAAAAGTAAAACTTTTTTTCTTTCCTTTCTTCCAATTCTGGTGTTCACAAAATTAAGCCCTTTTGTCATTTTAATAAAATCTATTTTATACAGGAGGTTGGCGGCATGATGTCCCTCACGGACGTGTATTGCCGAGTGAACAGGGCCCGAGGGTTGGAGCTCATCTCCCCAGAAGATCTCCTCAACGCTTGCAACACATTGGAGGCGCTCCATCTACCCATCAGACTGCGTCAGTTTGACAGTGGGGTCACAGTGTTGCAGTTGCAATCCTACAGTGATGCAAACATTGTCCAGAGCACATCAGAGCTGGTCAGTCTTACTCGCCGTCATCAACCGTTTTCAGCATGTATTACTTTAGTCAAATGCCTCCATCTTCCTCTTTTAATCACCTCCACTCTTCTCCTCTCACTTGCACACTTTTTTGTTATCTGCTCCTCCTATCTCCATCATTTTCTTTGTTATTCTCTCTTTTTCCATCCTCATACTTCACATTTTGCTATGCTAAATTTAATTCCACACTCTTTAACTTCCTCATTCCATTCTTATAGTTGTTCTTATATACTTCCTCTTCCTCCTCTCCCCATACCATCAATTCATCAACAAACATGGCATTTCATAATCCCCCCCCCGAGTTTCCTTGGCACTATATTCACAATCATTTCCATCACAAATAGTTGTGTTGAGAGGGCAATTTCAATGCTTCACTCAATTTTTTTTCATAATTTGATTATAACACTTAACCTTGTTTTTCTTAAATTATTTCCCACACTCTCTTAGTTCAAGATTTCTAGATTTTACCTTCCTCATCCTTACCCAATTATTAACTTGGATAGTTTGGATGGATAGTAATAGAAAGGGCAAAAAAAAATATTGAGACATCCAAAATAATGAGTAATTTGACAATGTTACAAAATGAAACTCTTGATATTTAAAATATAATCTTGATTAGATCACTGTTTCAATACAAAGTGATGTTGGAAAGGGAACCTTAATTTTTTTTCTTCTGGTTTGAATGTATTGTGGTTTTTTTCTCCCCTCAGCTTGCAGAGAGCAAATCAATTACTGCAGAAGAACTGGCCCAGTCACTCGGCATATCCGTGGTTCTGGCCAAAGAACGATTGATAACGACTGAAAAATATGGCAAGGCATGCAGAGATGACAGTATTGAAGGACTACGGTTCTATCCAAATCTTTTTCTTCAAAACGAGTCTTAACTACGATCTTTTTCATGTGGACTGTTACAAAACCCCATCACAACGATTTCAGCATCATCTGCTCAAAATGAGTTGAAATAGTTTCAGCTTTGTTCGCTCTGCACCACAACAATCAGGTTAAGTCAAATTAACAAACGCTTAGTTTCCACCACTCAGCTTATGGATAAACGAGAGAGTAAATTATTAACCCCTGGGACATACGTTGAGGAGCAGGGCTCGTCGTACGCCATACAGATACTTTAACGAGCAGGGCTCGCAGATTGCGTTCTTGCTTATACTTCATAGATGGCAGGAGCTGTATGAATCAAACTTTATGGTTTTATTCCTTTTATTTCAAACATATGTTTCGTTTAGTTTTTTTTTCTTGTTCATTTCATGAACTGAAGGTGTTACTGCCATTGACAGCATGAGTGTTATAAATAGGACTTGGCAGTTTTATTTCTTATTTTTCTCACTTTTTTTTTTTACCCATGAATAGCAGGTGCTACTTCCATAGGTCGCAGGAGCGGTATGAATAGAACTTGTAGTTTTATTAATTATATTTCGACCAAAACTTTCGGGATTTTGTTTTTTTACGAAGAGGGATTACTCAATTATAAAGTACAGTCAAGCTATGAAATGGCGTCAACTAGTACACAGAAAGTTTCTCGGCCTGAAATATGGCTAACTGACAAACAAATACTTTGTGATTCGACAGTGAAAATGATTTAGTAAATACTAGTGATAATGAGGATGTAGATTTTTCTGACGATTATGGTAGTGAAAGTGTCAGCAATAATAATATAGATAGGCCTTCTGAAAGTGATAGCTCTTTTGCCAGTAGTGATTTAGATAATCAAACAAATGTAAATACGCGTGAAAACGAAGTGGCAGGGATATGGGGGAAATAATATAAGTAAGAGGGGAGTGAAATAAGTAAAATAATGTGATAAAGGAGGGAAAGAGAGATAAATGAAGGCTGAAGGGAAGTGCTAGGAAAGAGGGGTGATAGTGGAGGTAGATTGAGGGGAAACGAGAGGGAGAAAAGAGGTAAAGTGGGAGGGGGGGAAGAATGTAAATGGGAGGAGAAAAAAAAAGATGATTTAGCATGACATAAATCTAATGTTTAGGGCATTGAAATTTCAAATACAAGTTATATCAGTTAAAATAAACTTGTGCATAAAATGTTTTGACATGAATTTGAATGGTAATCCTGGTGTAAAACATAACCGGGTTGAATGGTAGGTCAAAGGGTTAAGGGACTTAAGAAAATTATGCTCTGTATTTTCAGTCAGCTGTTGATCTTGAGCTTCACACGGCTATTAAATGACTTAATATTTGATATAATGTGTGCCACATGAACAAACTTCTTTTCCAGCAAATCATTATTTCTAAATAAATAGAGTGTTTAAAATTATATAGTACAATAGTAGGAAAATAATAAGGAAAAAATAAAAGTAAACACAATAACACATTTTTACACACTCTTCAATATTTTAATGCTATTATAGCATCTTCCTCAGGAAGTAATAGTAGTAGTAGTATTAAGACTAAACAGTATGTTGTCTTCAGTGATGCCAACTTGATTGGGAAGGATGAAAACTTCTCTGGAGGTTCCTCTATTACTCTGTGGATGGTAGGTGGTGCTAGTGTAGTTTCTGGGTTCAAATTAATGAATATTTAGGTTGGGTGGTTTTCACTGAAGACAACTTTCAGTTTAGTCTTACTACTACTAGTATTTCATGAATAAGATGTTATAATAGCATTGAAATATTGAAATGTGTGTAAATATGTGTTAGTGCTTTTACTTTTATTTGTGCCCAATTATTTTTATACTATTGAATCATTTTATTTATTATAACTTGTTTTTGCTCAATGCACTCTATACCATACATAAATATAGAGTATTTGCAAACATCATTTTCTTCAGATATTTCTTTCTTAAACTTTCTTTTATCCAGTCACTTAAAAAAAATCTGGTTATACATACTGAATTACTTTGCAATTTACTAAGTTAATTTTGCAGAATTTATATTAAGATTGACCAATGAATTAAGAAAGTATTATTGATTGAACAGCGAGAAATGCCTGCTTTCTGAATAAATTATCTGGCACTTTTAATTCCGGGTTCAATATGTGAACCACTTGTTAATCTTTATGCAATGCTTGTATATTTATTTTATAAAATTGGCTGTGCTGTGATTTCGTGTATCGCCAAAGCTTGTGAAGAAATTTGTGTTGACAAAGATCGGTGCCTTTATGTTGTGATTTCTTTGTGAAGGAAAGTCTTATTTGTAAATAATAAATGTAATATATTTACTTTATAAAGACTTAATTTTATTTCACCACTATGACCTTTTTTTCCATTTAGGTTTGATTATTTAAAACTAGTTGTAGATATAAGAAAATCTTTCACGATGCATTCTAAAATCACATATGACCGTGGCCAACATTGTTTTAATTGTATGTATGTGGGAACAAGGACATAGACTTCACTAAACTAGCCTGGTTTACCGCTGACTGGGGAGGTTGTGGTTTGAATCTTAGATGTACACAGGTGAACTTTCTTAACTCTCATTCCTTGTAAATGGTTAACATGTCAAGTTTATTTACTACCTATTATAATTTTCTTTCTCTCTTTTAGTTGCTTAGTGTCAGACACCTTAGTAGCTCAGTCAATAGCGTGTCCGCCTACTTAGTCAAGTGGCCCAGGTTTGTTTATCTCCATGGCCGAAAAAGATATCATTAGTGAAATGTTTGGTTTCCCCCTTTCACAATGATGAATTACATCAGATGAGCGGAGTTGTTGGGGTCGGGTGTTATGTCTGTTCTAGATTAAAGTTAGCTTGTAAGTCTTGTGCTTATATAAGCCAACAGTTCATAAAAATACACTTTAAATACCTCAAACGAAAACAATAATTGCTAAGTGGATTGATTTAACTCTATAAGGAAAACCTCATTTCGCTCTATGAGGTAATTGTATTATATTTGGAAGAAGGTTCAGGAAAGGTGGATAGAAACATATAAAAGGGGGACGAACACAATATGGCCTTTACAATGAAAAGAAGAACACAGTTCACACTTTACACTGCTGCCAATGGACAAAGAGGTAATGGTTGCCTCTTAAAGAAAATTGATCGTCACCGCCCAATCCCCCGACCCAGGTTTCATTCTATCGGAACTCATCAGGGAGGAGTGTGAAACGTGCAACGCAACTTCCTAAAAGAGGAGAAAAAGAAAAATGGTAAAGAATGATAGGACACAGATACTTAGAATGAAACCTTGGACATTAAGCAAGAGGTTTGAATGACGATTGATGCAACTGGTTGAAAAACTTTATCTCAAATTAATTTGAGTTCTTAAAACGTTAAATGTCAAACTAGTTCCCACTTTCATTGCAAGAACGCGTCACCATATTTCAACCAACAAATAATGTAGGTCCTACAAGTTTTTCTTAGGTGTGATGTAGGGAACGTGAGAAAAGATTGGTGTTTTTTTACAATTATAGCAAAACTCTTTATAGGCCAAAATAAATCAAAATATTTCTCCAGGAGAAACATATAGTCGAACTTGGTTATAGTCTCATTGAAAGGGTCAAACAAATTTTGACGTTACGTCAGAGTGACGTTATAAAAGAGGTACCAACACAACACTTAATAACTTGTAAGGAAGGACATTTGACAAATTTCAAATTGTATTCAATTTATAAATGAACATAAAGTTCCAGTTAGCTCAGCGACAATGGGGGAGGGCTAAGCTCTCTTCATTTTGACCTTGAAGCGCCCACGATTCCCGCAACCCTCTCCCCGACTGTTTTGTCATTTAGTCTATTATTAGACCAACACACTCCCAGCTTGCTATAAAATAGATCTCCGTAGGAACTGGCCATTTTCAGTTTTTTTATATGTACATACAAACGAATATAATTTAAAGTAAACTATTTAAGAATTTTTTGACGATACAACGGAGTGATAGTGATGCTAAAATAGAGCTTTTTATAACGTTAATAAATCACAGTTTGACCGACTGCTGAAAAAAATGACGCTACGCCAAAGTTGACGGAATAACCGAGGCTGTTATAACCAAGTTCGTCTGTAGTTTGATTTTCTACACACGGTGATATCAACAGGTTTTGAATATTTCACAAGCATTGCAGCATTAGATGAGAAACTTTAAAATGATAAAAAAAAGTAGTTTTAAATTTTAGGACACTCTTGACAGATATTAAACAACTTAATATCAACATGTGAGGAAAATTAAACTCTTGTGTTTCTACTGGAGAAATGTTTGATTTATTTTGACAAAAAAAAATGTTTTGCTATAAAAACTGCAAAAACACTGACCTTTTCTTGCGTCCCCTGCATCTCAAACTTAAAACACCAGCTTTCTCAATAATGGATAAGTTTCCAAGGTAGAAATAAAAATCACTCAGCATTTGCTTCAAATGCACGGGGGAAATAAAGAAAAACCACTTTTTTTTTTAATCCTTTATTGTAATGTGAAAATTTATATTCCTCAAGGAACCCCCTACAGGGAGGGCATCTCTTGTAGCAGCTTATAAAAAGGCAAGGAAAAACCATATCCCTAACATCTGTACAGTGGACATACTTCCTAATCAGTTGCCAGATTTAAAAAGAAAGAAAAATAAAAGAAACAGATTAATCAAAATATACTTCCAAATTTCACTTTCAAAAATCACTGCCCCCTTTTCAACCCTCTAAAAAAATACAAATTCACAGTATTCACATTTCAAAGTTGTTCTTTTTATAACTTTTTAAGCATAAAAAAAATATCTAAAATTATCTAATAATAGTAGGAAAGATTAATTCATGTATTTCTGCCAACTGAAAGAAACCGTATGTCTTTTTGCTTGTATAAAATTATTCCCTAACCCTTAAAATTAACATTATTAATATTTAAACAACAATATCCCACAATAGCAGATATTTTCAGCAATTTTTTTGTACAATTTTTATAGTTTTTTATATTATATTTTGTTATAAATAAAAACAAACATAAAACAAAAGAAGTTGCTATGAATGCAGATGAGGCAGACAACAGCTATTTGGATAATCCTTCGTTCTTTTTAAATTACCGCTAAGACTTGCGATATGCCCCTTAGTGTACACTTCGTGATCATAGAACACGGTTTTGTTGTGTGCACCGTTACACTGAAAGCAGTTTATTTTGCTCAATCGTTCCGCGCAAAGAAATAGGAATCAAAGGAATTAAAATAAACAAAATACAATATCAGGTATATTAGAATAATTTCAAAGATTACAGTCAAGCAGAAACAGAAAAAACAAACATGCGTATTATTTATTGGACAGTTAGCATGTGACAACCTTTTACTCCTCAATACACTTTCAAACAAAAATAGTTGTTTTTTTTTTGCTTTACGGTTGACCATAACCCAAGATTAGTGGTATTTATTCAAAGTGTTTTAGGCATATAGTATATTTTATTTTTCTTGTAAAAGTGTATTATTGTTTTTAAGTGCTGTGTACACAATGAAAAGCATTTCTATGTAACAGTACCACCCTATGTCTGTTTTGTCAGCTGGAGGGCACCTGTAAAAAAACTATTCTTTTCAATTCACTTTAGGGATTGTGACCTTAGAGCAACAAATTGTTGGCTTTCACCCATCCCCTTTCAAAAAGTTATTGTATTATTTGCTAGGAAAAAATAATTAGACCTTTATTTTGCATTCTTTAACTAATATATTACTGCAGACAACTTCCTACATAGACCATTCTGTTAGTAAAATGAAGTAATAGAATGTGCAAAGTTTATAAGATTTAAAAGGGGTGTGCAAAGTTAATGAGATTTAAAAGAGGTGTGCAAAGTTAATGACATTTTAAAGGGGTGTGTGCAGTTGATTGAATTTAAAAAGGGTATGGGAGTCAACATTTTAAATTCAAAGCGAACTGAGTAAGTATATGAAATATTTTCGAAGCCGAATCAAAGTTTGATTATTGTCTGTTTTATGCGTGAAAAATGATTATATTGTGCTTATTTTTTTTATAACTTCATTCACTAAAATTACATAGAAAATTATTATTGTTCAATGTTTGTAATATTTTATTATAATTATGGTAAATTAAATTATTATTACAACATGCAATTCATTTACTTCAAATTTTTTTTCCCTCACATGAATCGAGCACTTCAGCCTTTAATGCTTTTATTGACGAAGCTTCATAATTCGTTGAAGCCAGTTAAAAAAAGATCAGTTTTTTTTTAAAAGCACAAGTTTAAAAAACTTTGTACACCCTTAAGAGTTTGAGTTCAAAAGGAAAGAATATCGTGAATCATTCTTTTGGCAGTAATTTGTTGAAATCTCAAGCAAACACCAAAGAGTAAAAACTTTTTTTAATTATAGAGCCGTTAAACTCGAACCAGTCAACGGGGGTGGAGGGGGGGGGGGGGGGG
>CABEEJ010000799.1:179644-202498 GCA_901482245.1 Timema douglasi
GGGGGAGTTGAAAATATGTTTGTTGTGACATGTAAGGAGGGGTCGGTTAGTGTCGAGTTTCTGAGAATTCAAAAGTGTCCACAAATAGATCAGTAAGTCCTAACAACATATAATTCAATTTCTACACGTTTATAGTAGAAAGGGTCATTAATTTGTATTGTACATTATAGTATAATAATATACATCAGCATACTCTCCTTTTCTGGGGAAGGTCGCTAGCATAGGAAAGGGAGTTTTGCCGTCGCCTGGCGGTAGGACGGTTCACTCGTATGTGAACAACCGAGAGGTAACAATTATTTGTCTGACCAGGCAGGGGTAACCATGAGGGTGTTACAGTATATTTATTTTAGTTGTCAATATTTCTATTGGTGAAGCTATGACTATCTAAGTTTCATCATTTATTTACCAAAGTATACTTAGTAGATTATTATATATATATATATATTGGGCTTAAATTTTAAATTAATGATTTTATAAATAAATCATAAACCATATTAGTTACTCCTCATGGAAAATATGAATATAAAACAAGACCTTAGGTCTATGGGTAACTGTGCTAGGTTCGTATCACCACTTCGTAACAATTGACAATATTAATGTTAAGTAATAATTTATATTTTTGTTTTGAGCTTTTAGGATTCTCACAGTATAGTTATCTCAGTTTCTTTGGTATTCTGAATTAATTATGCTTATTTAATTTTGAATATATTTTAATCAGGTAATAAAATAATTTTTATTCTTAAATTAATATATTCCCCCTGATAGTCTATGTACAAATAAAATTTCTATCAAAAACTATCACAAAAATAGAGTTTTGTTTAGCTTAAAACTTAATATCCTTAAAATGTGGCTGGGCCAGTGATCACGTGACTTATATTTTGATTAACTTCAAAAAAGAATTGGAGTTGAATCCACTTTTTACAAATCCAAATCGTGGAAATAATTATGACCATTTAAGAAAATATAAATATAATGGATTGATAGAAAAATATAGATAGTAACTAAATGTTAATATTTTTTCGCCAAGCTCCATTAATTTTAGCATTCATACGTTCAGTTTAAGTGTTAAATTACTGGTCTGGGGTCTGGTTGTTTAGTTCATCCTATAATTATATTGATTCAAAACCATCAATAATTACAGCTCTAAAATAAATTTCAATTGAAAACTTGGGGGAAAGAAAAAAATTCAATTGATTTTTGTCTCAAAGCGAATATTTTCTCGAATCTCAAATATACTTAACAGGTCCGAGGACCTGAGGGTAACATCTCTATTTCAAAGTCTTCAATCAAACTGGTAAAGGCCACTTTCCTCAACAAAATAAAAATGACACAGTTGAACACTTATTGTTTTTGTGTTATTATTACATATAAACTTTGTAATATTGAAAATAGAATAAATTTAAATAATGATAATCAACAACAAATAATTGGCATCGACCTGATACACAAAATAACCGATTGGTCAAGCCCTAATAAACATACTTTTTATCTGGACCTAAATGGAGTGGTTTTTGAAAATTCCAGCATTGGATTTTATTTAGAAGTTTTTTTCCTGGATATAGCCTAAAAATAAGTACCCTTCACCACCTAAAACTGCAACACACTAGATGAAGAAATTATGCAAAGTAAAATATAATTTAGTTAAGTAGTCATTCATCTTATGTGTAGTCAAAATGTTTAAAATTTGTTTGAAAACATGGAAAAAGATAAAATTGAAAATAGACGCATCTGGGAATTAAGAGGGACTAATAACATTAAGGACGACTCTTTATTACAAACTTTGAATGACTTCATCTCACTTTTGAGCAAGGTGAAGATTACTCGGCAATAATTCAAACTGATATCCTTTCACAAAGTGGTTAAATGGGGTATTCTGGTACTTTTGACCATGGCCTAGATTAATTCCCCATCAAGAATTAACACCTTAAGATCTCAATTTGAGTTTTCCTGTCTTTTATCACCAGTTTGTGTCGAATTTTATCACCTAAATATTGTTTTACATAGATGATTAATGTTTTTATCCCCTTGTGTTTAGTTAACAAACCCTTCAAATGTTTAGTATATCGTTGGCAAAATAATACAATATCTAGAGCGAAATTTATAAACCTTGGATGAAAATATTACGAATTTACTTATTTTTTAAATGAAATGTAGGAAGCTGTCGGCAAATTGAGCGGAAGGGTGAAATTATTAATGAACTTAAAAACTCCCATTTTAATGTTGAAAAATCAATTCCATGCTCAATAAGTAACACATACTTTAAAAAAAAATTGATAGCAGCTGCATTGCCAGAGTTAAAATAAGAAAATAATTCTTAATGGTAGATTTTTTTTTTAAAGTTCAAGGTAGAACAAGGTTTCCAGATTATACCATAAATAAAATAATTATTGCTAGTGAAAAAATCAAAAACGAATAAGAGATATTAGATAAAAGCATGTTGACGATGACGTGAACGAGCTTAAGATGTCATCGGTACGTGTTATTGAGCAGGAACTGATGGTTGACGAACGACTTGCAACACGGACACACAAACACACATCGTCACGTAATATATTCTTGCTATCTCGCTTTCACACGCACTACAAATACACTGCACCTCCAGCTTGTAAGTCAAACAGCACCTCTGGGAAATTTCAACGTCATCATCATTATCACTTTGGGCTTTTACTTTAGCTTATCACTTGGCATTTCCCTTTTTTTAAATTTGTTTTTTTTCTCCCAGTTATAAAAGGTTCATACATGGCTCTTACAACCTCTAGAATTGGTCTTCTCCCGCATAAAGAGAAGGTTAGTTAGCTTGGGCTTACTTCGGTATAAATATACAACGTTATTTTACGGATTGTACTCCTCTCGGGTGTCGATATTTCAGTTAGTTTTTTTTTATTCATCTCGTTGTTTTGCCACTTACATAACGTTGTAAGGTGGAAAAAAGTTCATAAATATTTGTCATACTCTTTAAATTTAATTTGTTAGCCATGATAAACATCGCGTAGGGAACATTTTACTCGATAACTTTCAGGACTTTACCTATAGCAATGGTTTTACCTGAAAACAGAAAAAAATACAAAATGTATTAGTCTTTCCTTGCTTAACTATATACTATGACCCTGTTTTATGAGCTACAACAAAGTGAAACCAAGGTAAGCTTGTTATAATCCAATTTTCATAAGGATGATTAAAAAAAAAATGCTGTCAACATTGATAACATTTTACTAAATTGCTAGTGAAATATTGATAATATCAATCAAAATTGACATCGGCAGTTAACATGTCTTGACATATGAATATATGAAAGTAGACCTGTGAACTTTTCTAGCCATCTTTCTACACAAACGTGAACTATACGTTTAGGGGCAAATGGAGAACACATAATATAAACAGGGTTGCCAGGTGTTTAGAAAAAAACCTAGATTTTGGGATTGGGCAGTAATGATCGATTTTCTTCAAGAGGCAGCTCCATTACTTCTTTGTGCAACGCCAGTGGTGTAAAGTGTGAACTATATTCTTTTCACTGTAAAACCAATATCGTGTTCGTTCCTTTTTTATGTTTCTATCCACCTTTCCTGTACCTTCTTCCAAATATAATGTGTTAGAATTAATGAAATAGTTCCAACTTTCACCACCCGAATACATCCATTAGCAAAACATCTCGGCCAGTATAAATAGAGGGTCACAAACTTTTGTCTAAAGACAGGCAATCTCACATGAGTAGAAAGAAAGTTCCATGTTAAGGACAGAGGATTCTATCAATCAATATATGGCGTGATCGGTCTTTAAGTTAAACCTTTTCGCCACACATAAAACCTAAAAGTTTGCAATAAAATGGTCCAAATTCATAAATATTCTAATTTTTTGTTGTTGTAAAATTCCTGGAGTTTTTTTTGGGGGGTTTTACAAGTGTGTGACAACCCCACATCAAATCTGTTAGACAGTTAAGGAACGCTGATAGGAATTTTGTTCTCACACATTTATAACACGGTATAGGAATTTAGAAATAATTTTTGTTAGCAAAACTTCTCATAGCTAAAATTAAGGCTTCTGCAAATCTGCTAACAGACTGACTTTAATATTGGGATTTGGCTGTATTAGAGGTGATGATTATTTTTAAATCAAACATATTGTAATATAAGGTTAATGAGATATTTTAAGAATATAAACAAAATGTCAAATGTTGTTTTTAATGGAAGGTTAATTTTTTTTTAAATGGTTGGGTTTTTTTTTGACAGCATTTAATAAATATATTTATCACAATCATAATTTTGACATCTTAAGAGTAAAACATATTGGTATGAACTATTCACAATAATTTGGGCCTTTTCTGAGCAAGTCACTAAAATAGTTCTGTATTTTTCGGCTTTGAACATATATATGCTCTTTAATTTACATCACTTTTCAAAGTGGAAAAACATATTTTTCTCGTGCAGGAATGTATAAGCAACTTTTAGAAGAGGCCGAAGTTACCATGAACATGGTTTGTTTTTTGACGAGATAATTGTTTCGAGCGTAACATATTTCTCCGAGGCGACCGGTCACCGTTACCTTCATCCCTTAGGGTGAATCTGCCCATCTGTGGAAAGAGTTTGAACACCTCCATGCAGATAACCCCCGCACACTCCACTCTCATGATGGCTACTTGGTCCTGCTTGACAAAACGGGGCCTCGTCTTAGACTTGTCTCCACTTTTCTTGTCTACGAGGCAGATTAAGGCCTGCGGGAGGGACAAACAGAGGCACTTATTATAAATACACACAAACCGCCAGTAGAGGTTAATAATTCTAGAATACATTTTGATATTGTCCTGAGGCACTGCTAAATTATTGACGTTTGACAATAAATAGAATTAAAAAAACACAAATGTAATAGTAAGAATGAATGGAGTAGATTAATAAATATATTTTGAAACACTAGAATAATTTACAGTTAAAATCGTAAACACAAAGTTTGTTATAAATAGTCAAAACTTGATTTAAAATATTAGTTATAAATAAAATAATATTGTCAATTTAAATTTATACACAATGGCTTCATAAACATTTTATTAACGGAGATCTTCCGACATCAACACCAGCCTGGAAGTAAAAACAAGGTGTAAGCCTTGTGTGTCGTTTCAATTCTATTTTCTGTCAAACATTAAGAAGCTAGTAGAGGTGTAAAAAATACAAAATAATTCAAACTTGATCCTTGCTTTTATCTTAATAATCTAGAATCAATCTAATAGAACTATTTTCAATACCTCAAATCCTATAAAATGAAACTTTAATGTCCTATTCATATTGGTATTTATTTTTATTAAACTAGAAAAGGGAGGAAAAAAAGGAGAGAAATAATAAATTATGCGAAATTGAAATAACAAATTCGAGGTTAAAGTTAAGAATTGTAAATGTGACATTTCTAGAAAAACTGATTTTCTGAATCACACATTTAAACTGTTGCATAGGTTTGAAGAAAATACCATTTTAGTGAAATAAACAAGAACATTTTCAGACGTCTAGAAATGTCTAAGATTACAGCAGATGTGCCCTGTCTCTTAGGTGGAGAGAAAGAAACTCTTTTACCTGCAGGGAATCTCAGATTTTGGGATGATCGTTGTATTGTTCTAGTAAAGACTTACTTTTACTGTAACTTCTTCTGCTGCACAGTGAATGTGCATTACAGCCGAATAGCCTGCACAAATTATACTCTTATGCTCCAAGATTACAACCTGAAACAAACATTAAAAAAACATCTATATTAAAAAATGATAAAATAAACATAGGGATAGACAAAGCTTCGAATATTCTAGACTTTGATTTGATAGTAAAATTCTGGATTCAACAATTACAAAGTTTTGCCAATAAAAATATTTATGGTTAAATTACACATTTATGTTATATACATTACAAATTAATGTTCATATGACAAAACAATCTAAAATAAGTAAATCTGTTCCTTTTATATTCCTCAATCCACCTCCCCTGTACATTCTTCCAAATATAAAATATTAATTGAATTAAATTTTGTGATAGTAACTTAATTTATTAGCTTAGGTATGATGAAATTAATATGTTAATTGTGTTTGCACTATAGCATTTTGTAAATTATATTCAAAAAGTTACCTAAAATTATATAGTTATGTAACATACGAGTTTTTTTTTAAGTAATGACCGTTTTGCAATGAAATAGGAACCACTTAATAATTTTGCGTAATTTTGATTTTATCCGATTCTACTTACCTTCGGCTACTTTTGTCTCGTGAATAAAGTTTGTCAATTCTTCTTAACCCTCATAGCAAGGTTTAGTTATCAAAACTCTGGCAAAGTTTCGCAAGATCACTCCTCAGGATTTCAGATTAAACTGAGAGTTGAAGGAGTGGCCGGTAATGGGAAGTTTCGTTCAGGCAGAATTTACTCTGTCCAGTGGCAGCAGTGTTAAGCGTTTTCCTCTTTTCCCAGGGGAAGATAGATTGGTCTACAATGCACACTAAGTGTAGTCTACCAACCTGGGCGTCGAATATTCTTCCAGTCTTAATGGGGTTGGAACTGTCGCAGAGGACAAAACCGGGCGAGACATCGTCCTCTTCAATCCCTTTTAGTTTTATTTTGACGTTCTCCCCAGGCCCTACTGTCGTCACCTCCTCGTCGTCCGACCACATCTGGTCCACCACCACTGTTGTCTGGAAACACACAACAAGACACTCGCACTGGCCAATAGACTATAGTATAGGTACCATCAACAGGTAAAAGGTGGGGATGAGTGTTTTAGAGATCTCGAATCTTTAAGGATATTATAGATCTGAGGATTTGAAATAATAGCTGACTTGCGATTTGAAAATACAGCACCGTATTGCTAATTAGAAAATAAAACTAAAGGATATTCGAATTATGAAGGAATTATATATAAAAAAGTATAATATCATTATTTTCTGTATAATTTATTTTTATAAGTTTTATTGATTTGACTTTGAAACACATTTCTGTATAATCATGGCATTTTAATTCACATCAAAAATGGGGCGACTTATCCAAAGAATACTCGGTAGCTAATTTTATTAATATCTCACCTTTCTCATATGTGCCTAAGACCACACATTTTGGTGTTATGTTTACTTTGGTCAAAATTGCGAGTAAATTCACATAAAATACAATACTACCACACTAGAAAAACAAAACTCCAACGGCTGTTTTTTTGTGGTGAGATGGAAACACCAGTGTGACCTTGAGTGGGGTTGGAGGGAACATATACACACATTGTGGATGGGACCCTTTGCTCCTTAAGAATATTAAGGATTTGAGGATCCGAGACTCAACTGTTTAAAATTTGTTTTAGAGATCTAATATTGCGTGTTGGTAATTCAGAACCAATTATAGATTAATAGAGGATGAACTTAACAACCAGGCCCCAGACCAGTAGTTTAACATTTAATTGAATGTATGAATGTTGATATTTAGTTACTATTTGTATTTTCTGATATTCTATTACATTGATATTTCCTTATATGTTCATAATTTTTTTTCAAGATTCAAAGGTGATTTGGGGATTTGATCCCACTCTAATACACACACACACACATATATAAATATATGTAATTGAAATGTGGTTTACAGTAGGACTGAGCCATTATGCTCCCTATCCGCCAATCCCATAAATTACCACTTAAATATATCAATAAAAATTATTATAACTAATAAATTGGTTAATTTTCGGTTAATATCTTCTTTTCGGTATCAACATAAGAATTAATGTTTAGTACGAAGAACGGCCTCTCCAAGCTGTGGGCCAATGAGGAAAAAGACGTCAACTTACCCTGTTGGGCATGAGCAGCAAGGACTGTCCTTTCTTGGCTTCCCCCGCCTCTACTTTGCCCATCACAACCATGCCCATGTCTTTGTATTTGTCTACAACGGGCATTACAAACGGTCCACCCATTTTGCGGTTCAGTGATGGCAGAGAGTCTATGAAAGGGATGAAGGCATCTCCTCTACAAAAATTTAAAAAACAAACAGGTTCATGACTCAATGTTGGTTTTTCTACCACATCTTACTTTTTACTAGGACCGCGTCTTACTGCCTGTTCAGGCTATATGCCTATGTACTAATTATATTAATGAGCTAGGAATGAGGAAGATTGAACTTAGACTAAATGTACCTATATTTGCATGGAGGGAGAGTGGAAAACCATTTAGATGTGACTTTCGCAATCGACTGGACTACCAATGACGGGGAGATCAGGGTTATAATCCTGTTCGGATGTTCTGGGAGTGGTTTATTTCAGGCAAATGCAGGTACACTTACTTTAAATTCAACCTTCATTATCTCAATAAAATCAACATGGTTAGTACATGTTGGTACAGCCCCAACGGGCAGTAAGAAGCAATGACCACAAAAATATTAAGGTAAAAATGAGTGAAATATATTTTAGAGGAAATGTATAAACAATTGCATAGAAAGAGTGAGAAAATAACAAAGAAAACCATCTTCAAAACACCTTAAGCGATTTCTTCCTATTCAATTATGCAAATAAGGGTACATTTCTTCTAAATTATATCCACCCAACCAGTGCAATTAGGTGGATGGATAGTTCAGAAGGAAATTGAGACAAAGTGAAAAAGAATCATTTAAAAAGTAGAATTTGAACACTTGTAGGTTACCAAGGGGCTGCAGTGGTCTCCCCTGAGATACAAATTGGGGCCACACGTTTAAAAATGTTGGAATCGAAACCAATGCACAAGACAGTCCCTTTAGAGGCAGAAAGTCACCCAACTTGTCTTATGAGTGCACTCACAACTTATAGATAACATAAAGGCTCATACAACAGCAAGTGTGCACATGAGAGGATAAGAACAGGAACCATTAAAGGAGGAAGAATGATGGAAGTAAAGAGGAAGACGGGGGCATTTTACTAAACTGACCAAGCCACGAGCTGGGAGAAGTTGCTGACGAGTTAACCAGGGTTGCCACTATTTTCTTTCTACCAAGTTTCCCATGTTTTTCAGGATTTCCCATTTTTTCCTAACAACTTAGATTGAAGAAAAGAGTAATAAAATGTAAATCAAACTAACTATTAGTGTAATTTAAGTTTAAAACATTATGATTTAAGATTGATAAGGAAATACATCTTCTGCCGCTTCACAGCCCTTGTTTAAGGGGTAGTAAGATCTTTTTTAATCAGTGTGCTTAGTTATTTACTTCACTATTTTGTCCCTCCAAAAATCTACCTACTATTTTAAGCATTCAGTTAAATGTCCCAAATTAAAAGATATTTCTGTATTTTCACTAAATTTCCAAAATTTCCTGTATTTTGCCGGCTCTCCCAATTTTCCAGGTGTGTGGCAACCATGTTAACATATTTATCTGACATATAAAAAAAAATTACATAAGTTTAAACATTCATCATACTTTTGTTTTTGTTTTCAAAATCTGTTGTTAAAGTTAACCACAAAGCTTTTTAAATAATATAATGGCAGCTCAAATAATAATTTATTTTTTTCATGCACTGATAAATATCTCCTGATGTCTACCAAATTCCAACTCACCTGTACCAAGGGCACTGGGACTCCTCCAACTGATCTTTAAGGCCGAGACCCATTAACCCGGAACATGGTATGAAGGTCAGATCCTTCTGAGGGTTGAAACCAAGCTTGCGGAGGTAGGGGAGGATTTTATCTCGACACTCGTTGAAGCGAACTTCTGACCACTCCACCGTTGGGTCGTCCATTTTGTTTACGAGGACTACAAGGTGTTTCACGCCAGCCGTCTTGGCTAACATGGCGTGTTCCCTCGTTTGTCCACCTCGGTCGAAACCGGTTTCAAATTCACCCTTTCGAAAGCATTTATGTTTGACATTGCATAATCAGCACAAATAAAGCCTGTATAGTTAAAATGAGTGAATGGCTATGCTTAAAAGATAGAGATGGGTCAAAATAAATCTATCTAGAAACTGAATGTAAATTTTTTCTTCCAATTTTGAACTAAATATCTTTAAACCCTTAAAAATGTACAATTTTAGTAAAACTGAACAGAGTGAAAACTAAATGACCGATGAAACTTTGGTTTGTTTAAGAAATTGGCACCACAAACAAAATGATTTTCTTGGTGAGCGTTCAGCAACAATGTAGAATGGTTTATCTCTTTATTCTGTCATATTCAAATATATTTTGCAGCAGAAACATGGACGATGAATGTAAGAGAGACTAGGAAAGCGGTGGCCATGGAAGTCAAGTTTGTAAGGAGCATGTTAGTTGTGATGAGGAGAAACAGGATTAGGAATGAAATTATTCAGGAAAGATTGGGAGTACATGAGATAGTAGAGGAAGCAAGACTGAGATGGTATGGACATGTAATGAGGATGGAAAAAGAGATAATGCCTAAGAAAATGTTGGAAATTAGATATGTAGGGAAAAGACTGCAGGGGAGGCCAAGATAGAAATGGGAGGAGCAGATAACAGAAAATGTTCAAGTGAGAGGAGAAGAATGAAAGAAATTAAAAGAGGAAGTGTGTTGGAAGAATAGAGGAAGGTGGATGCATTTTACTAAACTGACCCAACTACAGACAAGAAACATTTGATGATGATTGTCATTTATTTTGTTTTAAGGAACAAAGAAAACACTAACTATATGAACAACATAGGCTAGTTATTTTTAAGGATAGCAAAGGAACTCTCGAATCCTTAAAGATAATCAATATTCAGGGATTAGAGAAACTATTATAAGAGTTAATTTTATGTTTTTTTCCTTCAAAATTTTGTATTGAAATTTATTTTAGATCTCTAAAACTGCTTGTTAGTGGATCAGCCCCAACATTATTATAGGTAAAACTTAACAACCAGACCTCTGACCATTAATTTAGTATTGAACTAAAAGGGTGAATGGTAATAATTATTTATTATATATTTGTAAGAAGGTATAAGAAAGGTGTATAAAACTTATAAAAGGGACAAACGCAATATGGCTTTACAGTTCTCAATTTACATTGCTGCCACTGGACAAAGAGGTAATGGCTGCCTCTTAAAGAAAATTGATCGTCACCCCCCAATCCCCCGACCTAGGTTTCATTCTATCGAAACTCATCAGGGAGGAGTGTGAAATGCGCAACGCAACTTCCTAAAAGAGGAGAAAAAAAACAAACACAAACATGAGAAAATGGAAAATTGTAAAGAATGATAGGACACATAGATAGGAACATGTAAAAGGTGCAAAAAAACACACAAAAAAGAACACTTTTTACATGTTTCTATCTATGTGTTCTACCATTCTTTACAATTTTCCATTAATCTTTTAGTAAGTTGTGTTGTGCGTTTCACTCTCCTCCCTGATGAGTTCCGATAGAATGAAACCTAGGTCGGGGGATTGGGTGGTGACGATTGATTTTCTTTAAGGGACAACCATTACCTCTTTGTCCAGTGGCAGCAATGTAAAGTGTGAACTGTGTTCTTCTTTTCATTGTAAGAGCCATATTGTGTTTGTCCCTTTCATATGTTACTATCCACCTTTCCTGCACCTTCTTACAAATATAATACAATTATCTCATAAAGCGAAAAGAGGTTTTCCTTATAGAGATATATTACTATTTCTATTGTATATCATTCTGTTATAAACTGATTTACACTTAGGTACAGAATTTTTTTCAAGACTCTGTTACGGATTCGACAGCAAAATGAAGATTAGCATTCCAAAAATAATAGATTTGATCCATCTCTCTAATTATTCTTAACATTATTTTGTAATTATCTTGTACTTACCAAAACCGCAAGGTCGGCCTGAGCAGCCCCGCCAATCATATTTGGGACAAAACTCTTGTGTCCCGGGGCGTCGAGAATTGTGAAATGTTTCCGCTCAGTTTCAAAATAGGCCCGCCCCACTTCCACAGTCTTGCCCTTCTCACGTTCTAAAACACAAATTATATCATTTTTACTTGTGTATTTTTATTTTTTTAGACAAGGGTAGATATTTATATTTCCCTTAAACCCAGAATCTCCCTGACTTCTTTAGCACCGCATCTTACCATCCCTTTAGGCTATACACTTTAAGTACTAATTAAGCTAATGGATTAAGGATGAGTATGGTTGGAATTAGAGGAAGTGTAGCCACATTTGGGACGAGGTAGAGTGAAAAATTATTTAGGTAAAACCACCCTTGGTACAATGGCTGTGATTCGAACCCCGACCCACCAGGCAGTCCAATCTATTGTGAAAGTGACACCTTAGACCCTGTGGCCACTGAAGCTGGTTTACAAAATAGCTCAAAGTTTTTTTGAACATGGAAAAAATTTTTTCAGCTCATTGTCCCACCTTCTTGGTTTGTGTCCAAGGCCCACGACAGGTACCAAGTCTCTCTGCTCCTCTCCTTGGCCTCTCGCTCGTATTTCTCCAGAGTCCTCTTGTCTACCATCCCCGTTAGGTTCATGATCTGGCCCCCGATGGTGGACTTGCCCGCATCTGGAACAAGGGAAAGCTTGCGCTATATCTATAGCACCAGGTTTTTTTTAGTGGTTTCGTCGGTGAAGAAAAAAATAAATTAATCTTATGAATTTAGTTGACAGGTCTTTATAAAAGAGTATGCAACCCACACAAGTTTGATAAAACTATAAAAGCTACACTGTAAGAATTTGTGTCTAATTGTGAAAATTAACACTTGTACAATTTATTGTTAATCATCGAAATATCGCAAGACATGTTTTTATGAACTTTTATTAGCATATATAAAAATATTTTTAAATTTCGACCAAACATTTTAAAAATACAGTCAGCAACACCTCTAACAATTGCACTTATTCGGGATGAATTTGAAGTTGACGGTACTGTTGGCGATGCGCATAAAGGATGTGTCAGGCGACCTTGAACAGCAACTACTCCAGCTACCTTCACTACAGTGTGGTGATTGGACTGTTCTTTTTTTGAAGACACAATTACCAGTCCACTGATTCTCAATATGCTTCAGAAATCAGTTTTACTTGACACCCGAGAGCTGTTTAGGTATGAGAGCTTTTATTCACAATAAGATGACATCCCACTCCACTACCATCCAGATGTCAGGGGGTATCCGGATGAAAATCTACCCGGACAATAGATAGGTCGAAGAGGTGCTGTCGAGTTTCCCCCACGGTCCCCGGACCTAAATCCTCTCGAATTATACGACTTATACCCATGGGGTACTCTAAACAAAGCTACACTGGATGCACTACGAGAAAACATCAAAATGTTGTATGCAGCCATCACACTGGACACATTACACATCGTAGTTTGTGGAGCAGTTCGGCGGCATCAATATTGTTTTGATGCTGATGATGGCAAATTTGAACAGCTACATTGATTTCAAAATTCAAGGACACCTCTCAGGTAAATTATATTTTCGTATGAATATAGGACTTGGTTAAAATTTCAGAGTAATATTTTTAGTGTTAAAATGTGCATACATTTTTTTGGGCCCCTTTGTATAGACAATAGTCAATTATATTAGAAATAATGATATAAAAACTATACATATATTTATAAAGTAGCGAACATCATTTTTTGTCTGAAATTGCTAGAAAAAAAATTAGCATCAATTGCACTATTACAAGTTTTTAAAATTAATATTTCCATTCTAAAAATATATTTCCCTAGAAATCAATTGTAAAAACAGTCAAAGTGTGGCCAAGGGCAAATATTTTAAATTTAAGAATGAGAAATTTAGCGGTAATTTTTCCATTTAATGTTTGAGTATTATAAAATATTATCATATTGAGCCATTAAAAGATTGCCTTACACAAATGCAGTTTAAAATGGTTGTGAGACACTTTATTTATTAGTTTCTTCTTCCTATCACGTAAATGAATTATCGCGCACGCACTAACCATGACTCGACTGTTGCCGAAGGTACGTGGTAGAGGGCTGGAAAGAAAACACGATAATCATATGTTTACCGTGAGAGTTAAGATTAGTATGCTCAAGTGTGTCAAGGCCTAGGCCTATGTATTAACTGGAAGAAAAATGTTATTTTGTCTAAATTTGATAAAACTTATTTTTTAGTTAATATGTGAAAATTTTTTACTGACATGTCCTTGTCCATGTACACCCTGTTGACATATTAATAAATGGAAATTGTTATTATACATTTTTTAAGTGTAAAAATGTTTTATTCATATATGACTCAGACTATTAATAGTGACCTTCAACTTTGAGCTATATTGTGACCTTCAACTTTGAGCTATATAGTGACCTTCAAC
Source organism: Timema douglasi (assembly GCA_901482245.1). Taxonomy (NCBI): domain Eukaryota; kingdom Metazoa; phylum Arthropoda; class Insecta; order Phasmatodea; family Timematidae; genus Timema; species Timema douglasi. The sequence continues at coordinate 193,826 of CABEEJ010000799.1, forward strand.
TCTGAATAATAGTGACCAACTTTGAGCTATATAGTGACCTTCAAATCTGAATAAGTGACCTTCAACTTTGTGCTATATAGTGACCTCCAACTTTGTGCTATATAGTGACCTTCAACTCTGAATAATAGTGACCTTCAACTTTGAGCTATATAGTGAGTGACTGCCCAACTGCGCCATCTATCTATACACAACAATACATTGACCGGGCATTTCTGGTCTTGGTGGAAGGAAAGGCTATTTAATCTTCCCCACGAATACTTTTCATCAACCCCAGCCAGAAACTACCCATCGACTAGAGTGGTTTTATTTAGGAAAATGTTCATATTTTGTAAAATAATAAACTTTAATTAATATCTCAGTTTAATACTAAGACCTAGGGGGGGAAATTTCGCTTGTGTTTGGTTTGTGTATTTCCTGTTTTTCATACCACAGGATTGAACTGTTTTGAGTCGGAAAACTGTTAAGGCTCAAGCTTCTGGTAGAAAAATAACCTTCCTAGTTTATAATTAACTAGGTGTATGATTTGAAGTTGTGTGGCATCCGCCTTAAGAATGATATGATCCCTAATGTGGATTATCAATTACAGGACAGATTTCTCTAAAATTATTTGAGTTTCAAGATTATAACTGTTATGACCCTAGGTTAGATAAATATTACAACTAGAATAATAGGATACCAGTAACTATCTAATCTTAGTTTAATTTAGATAACAACTTCTCTGATATTCAAAGATTCATTGATAAATTATTTATATTTTAATATTTTACCTTAAAAACTTAATATTACATGTGAATATTCAGTTAACTATACTAATATAATTTACTTGTATTTATTGTATGACCACAGTAGCTCACACAATCTTTACCAATCCTTAATATGTTACTAAATCCAAATGTCAATTATTAATAAGATAAAATGCTGCCAAATTTATATTTAATCATTCAACTAATTAGTAATCATACTTATTATTCACAAAAATAAACGTGCAAAACATTTATTTATTAAGTTTATCAAACAAGAATAAAACCTTATTAATCATTTTTGAAGAAGTGGATCAATTAAATGGTTGATTATTAGTTAAACTAATATTTCATAAGATAACAAACAAAATAATACTAATCACGCCCCAAATTTTTACATAAGTTATTTTTGTTATCTTAAACAAACTTAAACCTCAAGTAAAGTTCTATAGCCTTATTATGAGATGAATAAATAATATTAATATTGGTTATGGTAAGACACTTGAATTTAAACAGGTTTAAACATAATTAGTTTTTTTAATAAATCAAATACTGGTTTAAACCAAATACTTTCTCTCATAGAGAAAATAAAACCTGTTAAAACTGGTTTTGACCAGTTTTCCTTGTGGTTGAACTGTTCAATGACATTTGTGCAATAGCAAAATAAATACAATTTTTGCTATCTTGAAATTGACAACTTTTGAACAGGTTAAAAATTTAAAAAAAAACTATGATCTAAAGAGATTGACACTTTAGTTAGGTTTTTTAAATATCCTATAAATAGTTCTGAAATTTTAATCCAAAAAAAATCAGTGTGGATTTGAAAACATACCGTAGGACAATTTGCATAAATTTGCCCCCTTATAGAAATAAATAATAATAATAATACTTAGCACTGTGTCTTACTACCCGTTCGGGTTATGCGCTTTAAGTACTAATTACTCTAATGGATTAGGAATTGGGAAGGTTGAATTAGAGGAGGTGAACCCGCAATTGCGTGGAGGGAGAGTGTAAAACCACTAAGGCAAAACCACCCCCAGTTCACCCTTCCAAGATTCAAATCTCGATCTCGTCCTCAGCAGTTTAGCTTAACACAAAACTAGAATGTTAAATTCAGAACTTATTTTATTCGACTTTTTGTAGCCGTTTCTACTGAATCCCGTGTGATGATATAAAGGTTTGTTATTTCCATGCACCACATCTAACTACACATCCGGGATATCTGCACACCAATGGGATAAGACCACAAATAAGAATGTAGACGACAATGTAGGCCTACTAGCATTCACATGTAAGGAGAGCGAGGATCTTTCTTGGGGAAAATGACCTCAGTACAAGTCAGGATTCAAATCTCGAGCTCCTCATCCCCAATAAAACACATCAGAAGAGGTTAGCCCGGATATGTCCACCGATACAGGTGATGGGAAATTTAATATTAATTACTGTTGTAAGTCATCAACTTTGGCCGGATCAGTTTAGTAAAATGCCTCCATCTTCCTCTAACGTTCCACCATTCTTCCTACTAATAGGATACCTCAAGCTGACAAGTTTTGACAAAGAACATTTATGACCTAAAGGGCTGAAAAAAAATAAACCAATAAAAATATTTCATTCAAATTTTAAATACTTATTAAAAAATTTTTTTTTATATATATATCTCTTGGACTTTGAATTTAAAATGTTCTACTGTGCTATTATTACTGAACCATCAAAAAAAGCAAGAACTACAGGCTAAAACCAACAACAATAAAATGTAGCCTACTGTAGGCGAGAGAATAACTTACCAACATGACCAATAAAAACTACATTCACATGCTCCTTCTTGCTTTTAGTTTCCTCAGTTTTACTGGCAGGTCTCTTCTTTGGCTTGATAATTTCCTCAGCTTCTAGGTCCTCGTCGTCTTCGTCGTCTTCATCATCATCCGGGTCATCTGGAGTTAGGAGAGGGTCCCCATCCCCGTCTGCAGCTTCCTCCCAGCTGTCCGCGGGAGGCGGCGGTGCGCCTTCTCCTGGGGGCTCATCGACTTCCATAGCGTTGGAAACGGACGCTTCACTATCTGCAACTGCCCCACCTTCAGGAATTACACCAATTTTCAATTAGTGAGAGGATAGTGAAGATATAAAACATGAATGGGCGCCACTTATCACGACAGAATCGTTTCAGTATGATGGAAGTTAAAGATCATGTTGAAGAATAAAATATAGAATCTATGATACCACTGCCTTCTTCACTAATGACATCCAGCCTACATATGAATACTGCCAACAACATTGGCCAATACCAATAATGCGCAAAGAAACGTCATGATTTATATATAATAATATCAAATAAACATGTGAAAACAAGAACAATGATTCAACCATATTGCAGGATGATAAAGTATGTCACAGCATTCTAACCTACATAATAAATACATATCATTCCTTTCCTATTAACATAAACATATGAGACATTTACTATAGGAGCACACATTTTCAATATATAATATTTACCGTTGGTGACAGGAACCTGACTATCTGTGGATTCTGGTGAATCACTATTCGGGAGGGGTTCGGCTTGTCGGGGTAAGAATGAAGGCACAAATTCGGCTGCGTTCACGTTCAACGTGGAGAATTTCCCCGAGAGATCGGAGGATTCGCCCGAGTCCCCCGCACCACTGTCAGCTTGTTGTTCCCAAGAGTCTGGAGCCCCGTTATTAGCCATTAGTTAATGTTTATAGTATTGTCCAAAAGTACAGAACACGAAAATAATTACTGCAATACCGTCACTAAAATATCCGCGTGTGTTCTTCTCTTCGACCGGAAGGTCATTCGGATTATAATACACAATAAGAATAGGATTTACTTTAAAATATAATTTATTTGTGCTATTAAAATAATTAAGTAATTAATATGTATTTTATTACTTCAAACTTGGTTTTTTTAAATAGTTATTTGATATTTTAATTTAATTATAAAACTTGTTTTGACTTTAAGAAAGTTACTTTAGTTCCTGTTACTATAAACAATTAATAGAAATTATTATGTAAATATCATAAAATAAAAGATTAAAAATCAAATTGTAAAATGTATTTAGTATGAATAGTGGTATATATTAACATTGTCCATTTAAATACTTCTGATATAATTTTTAACACAGGATAAGTTATATTTGAATACGATCATAAAAGTGTCTGATGTAGTAACAACCAACATAAATTAAATGTAACTACAACACAAAATTATCTTATCAAATAATTATTCAGAGTGTGAAATACTAATAAATAAATTAGAAGTGACAGTGGTATTTTTAAAAATAAAGCTTTAATATTTAATAAAAACCATAACATTTTCTTAATGTCAAAATATTTAAGTTCGTTAATCGTCTCTCAGCATTATAAATAAAAATAAATCCTAGTTAGGTGACGATTAAATTTAATACATTTTTAACGATTTTAATTTCCTTAACAGAGACTTACTGATAGAAATCTTAAGAAAGAAATGTGTATGGTTTATAAACGTCTATCTATGTGTGTATTTTGGACTTTGAGAGCTAATTATTTATTAAAAACCAATTAATTATGAAAATATTTTTAAGTCAACATTCTATTGATGTCTTATGGAATATGAAATCATTTGTTTTTCATAGGTTTGTTTCAGTTTGTATTCAAATTCTGTTAATTTTTACACTGCTTTTAAATTGGAAACATCTGCGAATCGTATTTATAAACAACACAACAACATTGCTCTTGAATGGGACATTAAGGTTATGTTTTATCAAACATAACAGGGATTATTTGTGTTTTTATATGCTATATGGTTTTGAATAAAATATGCTTTGATAGTGATAAATATATCGATCCGATAGTAACAAATACTTTCAATTAAATAACGACGTTTCTAATAATTGAATAATATGTACCGGTTTTGCACAAAGTATCTGTTGCATAGAACAGAACAATTACTTTACAATGCAGCTCTTTGTAATACAAGATCCTTTACCAATAGAAATATGCTGAAACTGAGGGAAAGAGGAATGCTTCAAGATATATTTCCTGATAATTCCAGGTGTGTAACAAGTAATGTACATTATTGTGCTTAGTTTGAAAAGTATGAACATGTACCAAAGTCAATCCCATTTGTTGTTTTACTATGTAAGTTGTTCTACATTTATACTACAATACAGAATTAAAAAATATACACACTAGCAATTAAGTTAATCGAATAATATCAATTAGATATTTCTAGATTTCTGCTATCATTAAATTAAAGCTTTAGACCTAATCACCTAGTCCCAAATGGTGGTTTACTATCCAAATATTGACATTTTAATTTTTTGACTGTGTCTTTGTGCTACAAATTTTAGTGCTCGTTTGGCATAACTACAATTTAAATTAACTAGCATGGGTATGCCTATTCACTATGTGGTACCCCATATGGCAGAACTCCTGACTCACCTTTACAAACTTGCTAAGAGTTTTAACTTTGATCTCCTAAGTCTTAGTCGAGAACATTAGCCTTGAACCAAATCTTAGTTTAAAATCCCCTCTACCTACTGCAGTGGTTGCATGGTCTAAGGCGTGGCTCTCCCAATAGACTAGACTGCCGATGATGGGGAGATCGTGGGTTGTACCCCGCCAGGTGTACTAAGGGTGCTTTTCCCTCATGTGTTTCCCACACCATACGAATGTTGGTATATTTCCTCTAAATTCAACCCACCTAATCCCTAACACATTAGAATAATTAGTACCATTACATAGGTGTAGGCCTAAAACTCAAACAGGTAGTAAGACTCAGTGCTAAAACAAACAAAAAAATCCCTTTTGCCAGGTTTTAGTAGGCCTATCTGTTGTCTCATGATAAGTTACTTTGTGTTGATATAGGCTTACACTTAAGTTTAAAAAGTATCTACCTAATAATAATAAAATACTAGGCCTAATGTTCATATTATTGTAGTATTTTATTTCTCAATATAGAAATAAATATCTTTATATGTTTCCAAGTACTGTATATTGTGAAACAAATTTTAATTTCTATTTGTAATATATGTTATTAAAAGTCAAGAGATTATAGATCTTCTGAATTCTGGGCAACAGTGTGTGTATGCAGGATTCGACCCCACGGCACAGAGCCTGCACATAGGTAATCTACTTGTCCTGGTGAATCTCCTTCATTGGCAAAGGGCTGGCCAAAGAGTGGTCGCTTTGGTGAGTTTGTACAGCTTTTATTAAATCAGTCTTGGGCTAAAAACTTGATCAGGAATTTAAAAATCGTATAAAAAAAATAGGTTGTGTATTATTAGTTTGGAAATAACACGTGGGGACATCCTGACGGGTTTACAAACAATGTTTGATAAATCTTAATTTTAAATTCTCAAAACCAAAACTAAACAGGAATAACCAGATTTGTTTTAGCTTGAGCACTTTTGTTTTTAATCATGTCACTCGACACCAAAGTTAATAATGACTATGTCCAAAGGGTGACCTGGCGGTCTAGGGGTAAGGTGTCAGACTTCTATGCTGACGGCCGGGGTTCAATCCTCGGTCCCGGCATAAATTTATCTGATTACCAAACCCTTCCTTCACCTCTGACAAGACATCTTGTGAATGTGGGGAATGCCAGGCCTCCACCGTAGTTCGGATTTCACGTTAAACTGTTGGTCCTCCATTTCATCTCACAATCACCCTACCATTACACATTAGCGTAAGTGCATACAACCCGAACGGATAGTAAGACGCGGTGCTAAGAATGATGATAATATGTCCAAAGAGAAGTGATTAGGAGAATAACTCCAAGGAAATGCACCCAAACTAACCTGGTGAAAGTATGTTCATATCACAGCTATAAAGCTTTGGTGGCCACATAATCTATGGCATGACTCTTGCAACAGACTAGACTGCCGATGACAGGGAGATCGGGGTTCGAAGTCCGGTTGGGTGGTTTTTCCAAAATGATTTTCCTCTCCCCTTCCACACAACAAATATATGTACAATTCTTCTAAGTTCAACCTTCCTCATCCCTAACTCATTATTATCATAATTAGTGGTACACATATTTAACCTGAACAGGTAGTAAGACATGATGCTAAAGAAAAAAAAAAGCCATGACTTGACACCTGTCATTCTCAATAGTCTAACGCAAGCTTGTTATTATGTATCACACAACCACCTGTGCGGATTTGGCCACTTGCTACTTGTGGTGTACAGTACTAATCAAAAGTTTAGCGTAATGTGGTTGGGTGCCAGCAACGAGGTGTCGGGTCATTGAATGTCGCACAACCATCTATGATAAGTGATTTTGAATCTGGGCTGTGAAGTTGGAGTCGGTGATGAAAGCAATTTCGGTTGTATTTGAAGTCGTGAGTTCGAGTCGGTAAAAATATACCGACTCTGACTTTGGCTTAAAAATAAAAATTTATACTATTATAGCAATATATAATAAATATATACTTTTTAATTCTGTAGGAGTAATATTAGTAAATTGTATTGACAAATTTATTCAAATATAACTTTATAATGCCAAAGAATTCTTCCCAAGAAGTAATCTCTCTTGGAACATTTTACTACAATGAATTTGTTATTACTAATAAATATTATTTAGCCATTTATGAAGGAGTCGGACATTAAAAAATAGAGAAATTGAAGGCTTAGTGTACCGACTCCACAGCCCTAATTTGAATCTCGATGGGCATGAAAATGTGGAAGAGAGTGTTATATCTACAAGTGATTCTAAGAGAAGTCACAATTTCTTATAATCTTCAATGTGTAAATTGCATTTAATAACAACATTGATATTAACAAGTAGTTGTATATAGGAAAAAAACCACTCAGAAGTCAACTTTCTTATTACCTAAAACCAGGGTTTGTAATAAAGTTCAGCAACATTTAAGAGTTTTTGTTATTTTTGTGCAAATCTACAGTTTTTAAAAATCTTTGTCATTTTTTTTAATAATACTGGGAACCATACAGTTACGGTTTCATACAAATTATCTAGCCTTTAGAAAATGAAAGCTTAGCTCATGTTACCATTCTGTATCCAAACTAAGAAAATATTAGGTTGATATTTAATTCTTATTTAATATTAAACTGTTGTTACCTACGTACATGCTATTTTGGTTAAGGTCGGAGGTGCAACTGGTCTGATTGGGGATCCTAGTGGGCGGACAAACGAGAGGATTGCAATGGCCCCTTCTTCCGTAAATGAGAATCTAACTTCTATTGTTGAAAATATTACACGAATATTCAATAATCACGAGCAATATTTTTGGAAGAAAGGTGATAAGCTTCATGAAATTAGGTAATATGTTTATTCCTTTATAGTTATATCATAAAGGAAGCATACAAACCTCTTAATTATTTGGACAGAACTGCTTATCTAATTTAAATTTTTATAACACTAGTAAATTAGATTATAATATAATGGACTATACACTGTAGATCATCTATGAGTTTTATACCAGTCTTATAAAACTTACAAATGTAAAGCTTTAACCTAAATCTCTTCTCTTTTAATTAGAATCGTCAATAACCTTGAATGGTATTCAAAGCTAAACGCAGTAGATCTTGTCGGTCAAATTGGTCGTCACTTTCGGATGGGGACTATGCTGTCGCGTCACAGCGTACAGTCCCGACTCGCATCAGAAGGAGGAATGAGTTTCACCGAGTTCTGCTATCAAATATTCCAGGCTTACGATTGGCTGCAACTCTTACAGAAGTATGACTGTAGGTTCCAGGTGGGCGGAAATGACCAGATGGGCAATATTATGTCTGGCCATGATCTCATTTCCAGGCTAACTCAAACTAAAGTGTATGGTGAGTAGGCAGCACCCTTACTGGATGAGATGGTATGGTCATGTGATGAAGATGTTGGAGTACATGAGATAGTAGAGGAAGCAAGGCTGAGATGGTATGGTCATGTAATGAGGATGTTGGAGTACATGAGATAATAGAGGAAG
>CABEEJ010000799.1:204259-214387 GCA_901482245.1 Timema douglasi
TGAGGATGTTGGAGTACATGAGATAGTAGAGGAAGCAACACTGAGATGGTATGGTCATGTAATGAGGATGTTGGAGTACATGATATAGTAGAGGAAGCAAGACTGAGATGGTGTGGGCATGTAATGAGGATGTTGGTGTACATGATATAGTAGAGGAAGCAAGGGTGAGATGGTATGCTCATGTAATGAGGATGTTGGAGTACATGAGATAGTAGAGGAAGCAACACTGAGATGGTATGGTCATGTAATGAGGATGTTGGAGTACATGATATAGTAGAGGAAGCAATATTGAGATGGTATGGACATGTAATGAGGATTTTGGAGTACATGGTATACTAGAGGAAGCGAGGGTGAGATGGTATGGACATGTAATGAGGATGGGAAATGAAAAGATACTAAATAGAATGATAACGCTGAAGTATGTGGGAAAAAGACCGCAAGGGAGACTAAGAAATAGAGGGAAGAAGCAGGTAACAACAAGTGTGTGAGTGAGAGAAGAAGAATGGACGTGAGTGAAAGAGGAAGATAGAGGCATTTTAATAAACTGACTTAGGTACAGGCTGGAAACAGTTCATAATGTCTATCTGGCTTCCAGTTGGACTTAGCCGTATAATTGAGTGAGGGGTGAAGAAGTTAGAGTTTAGAAGGAATGGACCCACATTTGTGTGAGGCTTAAAAGAAACTAATTTTACTCATTTGTGACCTGAACCTCAACCTCCCAGCTACTGTCGAACCAGACTAGGTTCGATCCTGGTCGGGTTGACTAAGGGTGCGTTTTTTTCTAGAGGATTTTCCTCTCTCCCTTCACACAAATGCTGGTGCATATATTCTAGATTAAACCTTCATAATCCCTTAACCTAATAGCGTAATTAGTACATAGGCATATAACCCGAACGGGTAGAAATACACAGTGCTAAAAAACAACTAAGCTGTTGGAATCAAATCCTGCTGAAATTTCTCTTCATCCACTATGACCTCTTTGTCTGTTTCCCAGGTCTAACTCTACCGTTGATAACTTCGGAGTCGGGCAATAAGTTTGGGAAATCCTCTGGCAGTGCGGTTTGGTTGGATTCTAGAAAAACATCCCCTTTTCAACTCTATCAGTTCTTCATAAGAGTGAAAGATTCCGATGTTGGAAAGTTACTCAAACTGTTTTCGTTTGAGCCTCCTGGTACGATTGATGAATTCGTACAGAAACATCAGGTAAGGGTAGAGGTATCGACTCTCTGTCTTTATACCTTTTAATTTGAAACGTGTTTATTTAATTTGGATTAGGGTTTAGGAAGGTTTTAATTGAGAGGAAATGCACCCATATTAACGTGGAGGGAGAGTAGAAATTCATTTAGGAAAAACCACCCTTAGTGCACCCGACTAGGATCAAACCACAATCTCCCGTCTTCGGCAGTCTAGTCTAACACTAACGCAGCCCGTTAGACGGTTAAACCACTCGACCACCAAGTCGGATCATTCTTCTCTTGGATATGAAATTAAAATATTAATGTTTGTTTTTCTTTCAGACTAAACCTGAATTAAGGATCGCTCAGAAGAAATTAGCCGAGCAAGTTACATTGTTGGTTCATGGAGGTACTAGCTTATTAATTCTTCAAATTAAAAATATTAGTAACAATAATAATAATTTAAATCCATTCGCCTTTGGTGGTTTTTGTGAAATGTACAATTGAGGAAGGGTTTTGGAGTCGAAGTCTGTTGTAATTTCGGGTGTAGTCAGGGTTGTTAAAACTGTACTGACTCTCGATTCAAAATAAAAACTTATAAATATTGTAATAATACATGGTAAATATATTATTTTAAGTTTATATGATTTTTTATTCGTTAGAATAGAATTAATATTTGTAATTTGGATTGACACATTTATTCAACTATAAATTTACAATGCCAAAGAAACTTTCCATGGGAGTCATTTGTATTGGTAGCATTTTACAGCAGTAAATTTGATATTAATTATTAATATATATTAGCTATTTATGAAAGAGTTGGACAGTAGAAAAATAGAGGAGTTGGAGTCGAAAGCTTGGCATACTGACTCTACGGTCCTGAAACGAGGCAAGGAAAGGGGCTGTGTAATGGAAATTAATAACCCAAAACACATCTGGCCATTGTAATGTCAACTTAAGTAACTAAATAATCTAGTTTTTGGGTAGAGAAGGATCTGAAAGATTGATAAGGGAGGTATGGAAAGAGAACCCTTTGTAAGACTGATATCACACAAATGGATTAGTGTAAAGATTGAGTCACACGCTCACTGAAAATAGAAAGCAGAATCTGCCAGAGTGGCGCAGCAATTCACACGCTGTATGTTGACCCATGATGCATTGAAACACTAACTAGAAACAGCCGACTATCAACATAATTTATTTTATAGTGGATAAACATATTCTTTAGAAAATTCTTCAAGTTATAATGCTGTGTTGTGCCACAACATTACATTAACGTGTTATTTCAAATCTCCTCGCAACGGCCAATGAAGCTGTCTGTTTACTTTTAGTTCTACAGCGCATGCACATTGATTTGAAATGGCGGTGTCAAACATAGAGAGAATATTTAAAAATGGCGACTCTTAAGAGGTTTAAACTTAGATGATATTTTGCAGTTTCATATTTAGAACGAATTGAAGAGGTGTCAAACATTACCTTTTGTAGTATTTTTTTCCCCCTATACAAATAATTAAATATAAAACACCATTTTCGAAAGAAATTAACTAATAAAAATAATTTCCATCAAAAACGTAATAAAATTATCAATTTAATTTTATAGAAAATGCTATTAGCGCACACTTCTATTTATTTTATTGTTATTTTTGATTTTTTTACTACATTTAGCAATGGTTTTTTTAGCACTGCATCTTATTACCCGCTCTGGTTATACACCTATGTACTAATTACTCTAGTGTGTTAGGGATGAGGAAGGTTGAATTTAGAGGTGCACCTGCATTTGCGTGGATAGAGTGGGAAACCCTTTAGGAAAAACCAACCGGCGTAATTCAAACTAAATATCCCCATCATCGGTATTCTAGTCTATTGTGAGAATGGTGCCATATACCACGCAGTCACCGAAGCAGGTTTTGATAATATTAAGCTTTAACAAGTCTTCCAATATTAGTTTAGAAATCAATATATTTTAAATCGAAGATTATTATAAAGGGTAATTTTAAAATTTCCCATTCCCGTCCCAAATCTCGATATTTTGACTAATTTCACATCCTGAAATAAAAAAGTCATTCCCATCCATCCCTAGTTGAACCTTTAAGGAAATTGATCGTTACCGCCAAATCCCCTGAATTATGTTTCATTGTATCGAAACTCACCAGGAAGGAATGTGAAACATGAAACCTCTTCAATCACACTCCCTCCTGATGAGTTTCATTGAGACCCGCCTCGATGGCGTAGTTGGCTAACGCGCTAGTCGTGTTGAGCTTGACTGCTGAGGACGGGGAGATCGAGGTTTGAATCTCGGTCGGGTGAACTGGGGGTGGTTTTTCCTAAATGGTTTTCCATACTCCCTCCACGCAAATCCGGGTTAACTTCCTCTAGATTCAACCTTCCCAATTCCTAATCTATTAGCGTAATTGATAGTTATGCGTACAACTCGAACGGGTAATAAGACGCGGTGCTAAATAAAATTAAAATAAAGTTTCATTGAGATTAAACCTAGTTTGGCAATTGGTTGATGACGATCGATTTTTGAAAGCTAGCCATTACCTCTGTCCAGTGGCAGCAGTGTAAAGTGTGAATTGTGTTCCTTTTTTTTTCCACTGTAAAATCCATTTTGTGTTTATCCCTTGAAAATGTTCCTATTCACCTTTCTTGAACCTTCTTCCAGATAAAACAGATTTATTTTTTGTAATTTTAATAAATAATCACTTGATTCTGTATGTGCATGGTCTAAAGTTTTACTCTCGCAATAGAGAGGACTGCCGATGACAAGGAGCTCAAAGTTCCGATCCTGGTTGGGTGTACTGAGGGTGGGTGGTATTTCCTAAATGGTTTTCCACTCTCCCTCTGCACAAATGTTGGTACACTTCCTTTATCCCTAACTTATTAGTGTAATTAGTATATATACATATAACCTAAACTAGTAAGTAGCGATGATAAATAAATATTGAATTTTATGTTGTGATGAGAATTTAATTTATGAGTTTAGAGTAAAATATTACAAGTATTTGTGCCAAAAAACATTATCTTAATGATTTTAGTTTATTAATAAGCACAATATAAGTTTTTTTCAAGCAAAAACCAATTTAACAGAATATATATTGTTTCATTAAGTTGATTTGAATTTGCTTTGAATTGACAAAAAGATGTACTTGGTACACTCCTAATAAACCATTCATATCTTCCCGGTTATAGTCTTTGTAATTAAATAATTTGTTGCGAGCAGAGGAAGGTCTCCATTCTGCCCTGCAATCCAGTGCTACCCTCTACGAAGGAAGCTTGGAGGCGTTGGGGAAGCTAAACACCAGCGAGCTCGGTCAATTATTTGAAGGAGCCACGGTGTGCGAGCTGCTATTGGAACCAGGCACTACTCTTCTGGACCTGGCTCTGCGCGCCAAATGTTTCGCCACGGAGGGTGAGTTGTTTTTTTCAATGTCTTTTCTTGTAGATAATAATAATTATTATTATTAGCACCGCGTCTTACTGCTTGTTCGAGCTATATGCACTTACGCTAATGTGTAATGGTAGGGTGATTGTGAGATGAAATGGAGGACCTACAGTTTAACGTGGGATCCGAACCAACGGCGGAGGCCTGGCATTCCATTGTAGACAATTCATCTCTTGGATGAGGGTTGCGAAGTAGGCTTCTGAGGTTTTGTTAATGCTTGGGTGTTTGTGTAAAGCTTCTAAATGCTGAAGTCAAACTTCATATCTCACTTCTGTTCAACTTTGCCACCCACAATAAGGTTCACATCTTTAAAACATTTCAAAGTAGGAAGAACTTTTGATATATTATGAACCGATTTGAGATACCTTACTAAATATGACACATTTCTACACATGCTCATTTGTTAGGACAGTAACTAAACAATTTTTATCACCGACTAATGATCAAATGACATCGATAAATAATCTTATTAGCATAAAAGAACACGAGTCTACTTTATAAATCCTTTTCTTTACCTGGATATAATTACTGGTTATTATTTTATTTATATATTTGAGGAATTAAAGTGCACTTCCTGAACCAACTAATTATATCGGCACATCAGAATGTTTATGGCGAGAGCGAAAAGATCTACCAATTTTACTGATAAAGGTTTTTTTAACAAACCTTCCAGCATTCTTTTACACTCCACAATCGACTTGAGAATGTTGGCTTTACTTCCCCTTTGAAGGAAGTTGTACTACTGATATTTATTGCTCGACCCCGGGTGGGTTTGAACCAATGAACATCAGTTCCTGAGTCGAGCACTTACCACCAAGCTTGACACTTATTAGTTTAATAATTAAAAGTAATGTTATGTAACGATAACAAAAACCTTATCTTCGACTTTGCTTCTCATATTTCAAGCTTTGTTTTGTATTTGAAAAGTGACCTATGCACACCTCTGCTACAGTAGCCCCACGGCTTCTTTGGTGCTGACTGACGGCTTACAGCTGATTTCTGACAGTCAAAATGTAGGTATATACCTAAATGTTGACTGTTAGAAGTCAGCTGTGAGCTGTCGGTCAGCACCAAAGAAGCCATAGGGCTACTGTACACATACTTACAACCTGAACGGGTAGTAAGAAATGGTGCTAAAAATACAATATTTGATCACTTGTTTAAGGCGATGCCAGGAGAATCATCTCCGCGGGTGGTTTTTACATCAATCAGCAGCGTGCAACTAACATCGACGAGGTGTTGAGCACCACCACACACATACTGCCCAACAACGTGTCTCTAGTTCGAGTAGGTAAGTAACATTTGGAACAATTCCCCCGGATTCTCTGAGTTCTGCAGTCGAGGCTCCCCTCCCCTGAGTCAGTTGAAGATGGCTGTGTCTGGCGGCCGACAATGTCAGTCAAAGACTTTGCCTTAGAATATGAATGAAGAATGACCCTGAGCACAGGACGGACGACTCCTGGATAGCTCAGTGGTTGGAGCATTGACGTACTAAACCAAAGATCCGGGGTTTGATGCCTATGTCCGAGTGTCATTTTTAAACATATAGAATATCATCCTTAGTTGCTTTGTCCTCTTGACCATTTAGCGAGGAGCAGATCCTTCAGGTCGGGATAATTGTCAACTCTCCACTCTAAAGGAAGTTTGGTCAACATGGAACTACTTTCATTATGGCGTGTACACTTGGGAATTCATCACTTAGTTCAATATGACTTCATCATATACATTACACAACTCAACTATATTATATTTGGAAGAAGGTATAGGAAAAGTGGATAGAAACATATAAAAGGGGGACAAACACAATATGGGCTTTACAATGAAAAGAAGAACACAGTTCACACTTTACACTGCTGCCAATGGACAAAGAGGTAATGGTTGCCTCTTAAAGAAAATTGATCGTCGCCGCCCAATCCCCCGACCTAGGTTTCAATTCTTTCATCAATCATTCTTTACCTTTTTCTCCCCTTTTTTTTTTGTTTTTTTGTATTCTCTTTTAGGAAGTTGCGTTGCGCATTTCACACTCCTCCCTGATGAGTTCCGATAGATTGAAACCTAGGTAGATATCATCAATACCCATAAAATAACACAAATAATATAAAGAAATGCCATTGTTTCCCACAAAGAAATATGTTTGAATTTTCTCTACTGTTCTCCCAACTAAAATCAGGGTTTTGGTCGACAAGAGATCAGACAGAGTGGTCCAAGGTCCACTGTTGGTGTAGTTTGAAATGCTTGTAAAACAAACGTTTACATTAGGCAATGAAAAAAACAATCTTCTTGTCAGGATAGGAATCAGAAATGCAAACAAACTACACCGGTCTTGCTGATTTTTGTTGTTTTACTTATTAATGTATATGTTCATAAAAACCAAGTGCTTTAATGTCTATTACATTTATATCATTCTATTGACCCATTCTGTGGCGCGGGCGCAAATCAATGTTTCATTAAAGTACGTTACAGTATTGTAATGCCATCTATCAATGAACCACTGTACTTTTAGACAGTCTGAATACTTCACATTGAAGCTAATAGATGGGGCTACCAGTTCAATGCTATACTATGACCATGAATAAAGCAATAAACAGGGGAAAATATGTGAGTAGTCAAAATATTTGTCGGATCAGAGTATACGAGTATAAAAATGGCTGGTTGTAGATCGCTTTGCTAAACACGCGTCAGAGAATGGGTTAAAGATTTTAGATGCTAGGAAGTATCTAATATTGTCTCTCTTATTTTTCAGGTAAAAAAAATTACTTCATTGTCAAATGGCTGTAGCGAAAAACTTTTGAATCAGCGTCGATAATTTTTAATTTATTTAATGTGTATAGTTTTATTATTTATAGTTAACACATGATTTGTTTAACAATTAACTCTGTTCAGATTTAACTAATGGAGTCATTTTAGAAAGGGAAGTTTGAAACATTGGTACAAAAAATATTTTCTTGGTTTAAAAATATAATTCTTTTAATGTCATTGACAAAATATAGTTTTTATATTATTGGCATTGCTATGATTTGTCAATTAAGAACCTGAACTGGTTTTGGTTATTCAGTTTTTAGTTTGATAAGTTTTTTAAAATCGATTTATTTCTCTAAATTGACTAGTAATTAGATCAACCCAATACTTTTAAACTAACATAATTCAATAACAGACACAACAGTCAGGCTACTAATCTATAATTTATCACTGTTAAATAGAAAGCCACTATTTCATTTCATCATCTGTTTTCAACCTGTGGCCGGGTTTTTCTTATATTCTTCTCCTCTCACTTGAATACTTTCTGTTATCTGCTCCTCCCATCGCTTTCTTGGCCTCCCTTGCAGTCTTTTTCCTACATACTTCATTGCCATAGTTTTTTTGGCATCCTCTCTTTTTCCATCCTCATTACATGTCCAAACCATCTCAGTCTTACTTCCTCTATCTCATGTATTCCCTGTACTCCTACTCTCCCTCGGATTACTTCATTCCTAATCTTGTTTCTCCTCGTGACAGCTAACATGCTCCTCACAAACTTCATTCCTATGACCTCCACTTTCCTACTCTCTCTTACATTTAATCTCCATGTTTCTGCTGCATGTGTGACGATGGGTACAAAGTACACACTTCCTTACACTTCAAGGGCACTTCTTCTACCCATCAATTGAATTTCCCCTGCTACCCTCTTCTTATTAGAGCTACTCTATTTCCACCTATCACCTCACTCATACTTCCGAGACAAGTTATATTCTGACCTTTTTTCTCAGCTCTACACTATCAAACTTTATTGCTACTAGGTCTCATCCCCTTCCTTGTCATTACCATCACTTCACAATTTGCCGCGTGCTAAATTCCTTTCCTCTCTCTTTCGCTTCCTTATTCCATTCTTGTACTTCCTCTGCCTTCTCCCCCCATACCATCAGTTTGTCTGATTTAGAACCAAGGGGATGTTCAAGTATTATGTAAGCAGCTTAAGGGGGTAGGGAGGTTCGAGCTGTGCTTATTTTTGCTGACAAGGGGCGACCGGGGTCAGAACAATGCTTACGTAAGACAGAAACGAGTAAGAATGGTGCAATGATCCAGCCATCCCAAATGGACACATAATGATTAAATGACATGGATTCAAGGACCTTGGTCATCAAATTAAAAGTGGTTTAGAGGTTTTTTAATTATACTAATTAATGCATTCACTAATTACTTTTTTAATATAATTTCAATTGTGTGTAAATTAAATTAATTTTACAACATTATTTAATGGTTATTACTGTGAATAAATTACAAAAAAGTAGACAAATATAATGCAAGACAGGGTAGTGGGGGTTGGGAATTCGGGCGTTTGCTTATTTTTGCTTGCAATGGGAGGAATAGGGGCCTAAAATGGGGGAAAATGTGCTTACATATACGTGAACGTCCCAATGACTGAAAAGCATAACCATTAACATTTCATTCATTCATAAGAAGGTACAGGAAAGGTGGATAGAAACACAATATGGCTTCGACAGTGAAAAGAAGAACACAGTTCACACTTTACATTGCTGCCGTTGGACAAAGAGGTAATGGTTGCCTCTTAAAGAAAATCATTCTTTACCACGCAATCCCCCCGATTTTCTTTAAGAGGCAGCCATTCCTTACCTCTTTGTCCAAAGGCAGCAGTGTAAAGTGTGATCTGTGTTCTTTTCATTGCAAAAGTCATATTGTGTTTGTCCCCTTTTATATGTTTCTATCCACCTTTCCTGTGTTTTCTTCCAAATATACCGGTGATACAATTATTTATCTCATAAACTGAAGAGTTATTTTCCTTATTAAGAAATTATATACTTGTAAATTTCTGTATAAAAAATACAAATTAAAAAAAACTTTTTATGCTACATGAATCACTTATCTTCAATAATGGTAATAAACAAGGTCCAAGTTATGTGGTAAGATAGTTGAGTATTCTTCTGAACTTGACTCTGTGAAGAGGAAAGTCGCTCATCAGAGTCTCGACTATAGAAATAAGCTCGGATTTGACAATTTTCTGGTGCTGATGCTCGACGTTGAGGGAGGCTTCGCTGCGGAACAGCAGTTTGTGGCGGCCTCGTTTGACATCCTCGTACATCTTCACCTTATGCTGACGACGAATTAGAAGTTCAAGATTCTGTAAAATTTAGATAAAAAGTTGTCATCCAATTCCAGGACACCCTCGACACTATAGTGATGGTATGAAGACTAAAGTGTCAAGGTTGTTTGGTCTGGTATGCTATTTACAAAGATCAGGGTTTGAATCCTCTCTAGGTGGAGGGTGGTTTTTTACATCCATTGGTGTTTCCAGCCTGTGACCTGGGTCAGTTTCTTATTCAAGCCATATATTTTCCACTACTGGCTTGATAGCCCTGTCAGGTGACCTGGTGGTCTAGGGGTAAGGTGTCGGACTTCTGTACTGGCGGCCGGGGTTCAATCCTCAGTTCCGGCACAGATCTATCTGATTACCAAACCCTTCCTTCACCTCTGACAAGACATCTTGTGAATGTGGGGAATGCCAGGCCTCCA
>CABEEJ010000800.1:0-20082 GCA_901482245.1 Timema douglasi
GTGAACATAGCAACTATGACCCACCCCAACCCTCACTCTCCACCCCCAAAAGCGAAAAGGAGCTCCACTATCGCGCACACTTAAAGGTTATTTGTAGTTGTTTTCATTAAAACTAAGAGCAAAGGATTAAAAATAATAGAAGTGCTATAGATTTCTCTAGAATAAAAAATTATTCAAATATATTACATTTATACACTACTCATTTTTTCAGTGACTAAAGGCTAAATAATTATTATTGAATGAACGAGTTAAGCAAAAAGTGTTTAAACTAAACTAAACAAAACATCTTATTCAAAATATAATTAAGAAACTTAATATAAGTTTTTACGATTATTTGCAGGATTTTTATCAATGATATAGGTTAAGTTTATATTAGACCAGAGTTTTATTTATAAATCACAATCTTGATATTAAATCAGTGTTTCAGGAGTAATTTTTTGAAATGCGTAAAGAAACTTTCTGATGATATCACTCATAAACCTTACCATTTAATTATATTATAGTTATAGTAATAATAGTATATTACCTTATTCGATCGGTATTCACTTCATCCCAAATAGCTTCCAATTGATGAAATTTTCGATGTAATATCTTCATTTAAAATCTCAACTCTTTTTTCGGAAGTCAATTTGCCTAACTTCCCCTGGTTTTGGATTTATTTTTAATTTATATATTCTACTACTTCCTTTGTGTTCATGGCCACGACCTTTATATCACCTTCCTTTCAGACCATTTTTTGACATTCTTTTTTATTATGATATAGAAATTAGTTAAACTAGAATTTACTGATTTATATATTCAATATATATTATATTTAATGATCATATCATACATATTTTGATATTTTTCTAATCTCAATCATTATAGAAAAACTCGCGCTTGTGGAGCCCTGAACATGACACTGATACTTGACATTACTAATGAAGTAGTTTCCCAGATATATTTGGGTTTTGTTTGGAATTCTTTTCATTCATTCTCTACAAATAATGACAACACTGTAAAAGGTTATGTTAATAGTACGAATAAAGTTGTAAACTAGTCAAGCAAAAAGGATAATGAGTGGAACTAGCATTGGGCTTTGTTATGTTGTTATTATTATTGTTATTATTATTATTATCATCACAGTTCGGGTTATACAAACTTACGCTAATGTGTAATGGTAGGGTGATTGTGAGATGAAATTAAGGACCTACAGTTTAACGCAGGATCCGAACCACGGTGGAGGCCTGGCATTCCTCACATTCACAAGATGTCTTGTCAGAGGTGAAGGAAGGGTTTGGTAATCAGATAAAATCTGTGCCGGGACCAAGGATTGAACCCCGGCCGCTAGCACAGCAGTCTGACACCTTACCCCTAGACCGCCAGGTCACCCCTTTGTTATGTTGTTTGCGAAGGTAAGGAGGGGGTGAGGGGTAGAGGTGAGGAAAGTTGATTCAATAATCTTGAAGATATCTGAGTAGCACCAGTTAAGCTCGACCATGTTGCAACGTGGTGTCGAATACTAGAACTAAAGTTTAACATTGGTCTAACGGAAGAATCGCTAGTGATAATTATTTACGTCTAAGTATGCAAATAATGAATTAAAAATTCCCTAAAATTATAGTTGTTGTTTATGGAGTTTATCTTAAACTAATTTACAAAGTAGATTATTTAAATTTATTAATATGATTTTAATTTTGAATTCAAAATACATTAAAATAAAGAAAAAATAAGTTTTGTATGTGATTGTGTTTGAAGCATTAAGAATATTAAAAAAATCAAACTAAGTGAATAAATAGTTACATATATTTATTTGTTAAAGTCCTTTAAGGCCGCACAGTTCTCAAACATAGTGTAACGTGAACAATATTTGAATTAAGAACCGTAATAGAAAATTAACAATTTTTTTTACTTCATCTGATTGAGAAGATAGTATGTATTACACAAGTATTTTATTGAAATTTAACTTTTTAGGAATTTACTGTTTTATACAGTCCGATATAATGTTATGTGTTGATCATTTATTTTTGACTCCTCCCTCAAGGCGTCAATATCTCACAATATATTCAACTCCGATTACAGTGAATGGATCCAGATATTCGGTTCGCAATGTCCAAAGTTCACTAAAGAAAAAATGTATTTTAACTTTACAAAAAGTGAAAGTTATAGGGACCAACAAATAAAATATATCTTATTGAAATTTGTTATTTAACATTTAAATAGTCTGCTATGTTCTGTTGCTTGTTGTATTAGCTACCACTATTTTTTTCCACACTCGATTTCATATTGAACTCTAAGTAAAGTTTTATTTGATTATTTTCATGTCTACCTCTGAGTTTAAGATTCCCTCTAAACGGAGAATAATTAATTTATTTTTCTGAATGTGTATTAATGTAAATATGAAACCAAATCATATAAATACGGGGAATGTTACTTATGTACAATTTTTATTTGTCAAATAAACACAATTTTCCTACCAATGTGAATACAAAATAAAACAAAAAATAGTATTTATCTTTAGATTCAGGATTGACTGTTCTGTTGTAGAGACTCTTTATTTGTCATTTAATTTGACGATCAAGTAGGCCAGAAATTCATTGAACAGTGCGGCGCATTGACTTTCTGTTTTATATTAATACTAACATTTGCCCACGGCCTCGCTCATATTTTTGAAAATAATCATTAATTATAAGTCCTCTTTATTCCCTATCCCGTGGGAGTTTCAAAAAATCCGGCCTTATTCCTTGTCTAAATCATCTTTGCAAAATTTCAGCTTTCTTGGTCCAAGGGTTTGGGCTGTGCGTTGATTTGTCAGAAGTCAGTGAGTCAGGACTTATATATATATATATATATGCAAGATTTCATCACAATAGATAGTGGTTTGGGCGCAATAGAGTAACAAAGAGACCAACAACATTTCATTTTTATATATTATTAGGATAGGCAATACATTATTTTGACAAAAATTATAGGTTTTTCTAATTTTTAACTCTTCTGGAACTATCCTATATTGCAAACGTACTATCAACAAATTAGACTTATTGTTTAATTGATATATTTATCCAACAAAAGATTATATTAGCTTGGTTATATCTGTGTTATTGAACTCGTGTCATATTGACGAGAATCTACTATCATGATCACACACATAATATTGAGTTGACTTTACGTCAAAACAAATAACGATACGACCCTGTTATTTTAATTATTTTTTTCACTCTCGACCATTTATTTTCTTTCCACCCTTCCTCCCTAATCGTTGAATTAAAAAATAAAGATAGGATATTGAAACATTCATCTGCGATTATTGATTGACAAAGCCTCTGATTGGTTCAGACTATTAAAAATGACGTGGAGTGAGAGAATGTTGCTGTAATCTTTGTTTGAAAAGTGTATGTATGTGTGTGTGTGTGTGTGTGTGTGTGTGTAAGCGTGTGTGTTGATGTATTTTCTGGCCAGTTAACGTTGAATGATAGCTTTTGAAATTCGTTGGCCTCTCGACCAAAAGAGAGGATAGCGAGAGTTGTTTGGCACTTGTAGCCATTAATTATAACAGGATTAATTAAATAGGATACCACTTTCCTTCTTGAAGCTCACACTACATGATGTTACATATCTAGATAAATTTCTCTTGCGTTCCTCCATTGGGGGAAAAAAGTAGTACTTGTGCCTAATTTTTGTTTGATTGTTATAATATTGTATTTAATAAAGCTCAATATGTTCCAACTATTTATTATTAAGCTTATATGCAATTTATTTTAATTTAACTCTATGTCTTAATCAAAAACTTTCAATAAAATACAATGATTATATTATAATAATAAATGAAAAAGCTACTAACTGATAAGATACAGTTCTACAAAAACTTTAAACCCTAACAATAATGTAATTTTATATTATGACGTATTCTTTACTACTCGCCCAAGATACTCGGGTACTTACACTAATTGGTAATGATTATAAAGGTATAATTTTAGGGTAAATGTACCAGAATGATGTATAGAATTAAATTCAAACATTTAACCCGGATATTTAAAAATAATTCGCTCGTTTACAAAATTAATTTGATATTTAATATGGAAACTTATTTTTATCTTTAAATATACGTATACATATGAATACTATCATTTAATAAACTCAATAAGTAGGTTTTTACCTAGTTGCATAATAGTTTAACTGTGTTCATGACTGACCTAGCTTATTTTGAATCTTTAAATTTTATAATAGGCCTACAGAAATATCCTTAAATTAGTGATAGGGCATGGAATATTAAATATTTAGAAACTTAAGAATATTTAAAGTTAAGAACCAGTAACAAATGGTTTCATGGTGCATTTCATGAACACATTTGTGTTAAGCGAGTCCAATACTCAAATACAGGCCAAGAAAGTTTATGCAATAAAAATTACAAATATATGCACTAAAAATTCAGAATGGCTCAAAAATAATTATTTATAAAATTTGCAACTTAAAGTTATCATTTGGAACTAGAAAGTGCATGGCCACACTTATTAAAGTACACCCCTTATCTATATCTTAAGCTAGTTCTATCCAGTCCTCCACATTACACCCTATACCTATCTATACCTCTTTCTATCCAGTCCACCTCATTACACTCTATCCACATCTTGAGCTAGATCCATTCAGTATACCTCAGTACACCCTATCCCTATCTTGAGCTAGTTCTATCCAGTATCCCTCATTACACCCTATCTCTTTGAGGTTCATTCTAATGTAATGGTCTCTTCCCATTGGATTTTCCAGCAAATACCATGAATAATGTTCTAGAATCTCTCATTTGCACTTCATACCCTGCCCTCCGTTCAACGAGACTTTATTATCCTAACAATGAGTACGGCGTATACAACACCTCATTAGGTAACCTCATCTTAGCCTCAGTAGCCACATCCTCTTTTGGACCAAATATATTTCTATGCGCCTGGTTTTAAGACACCTTAATATTTTGCGTCACATAAGGTAATAACCTCATTTCACACCCATAGAAAACAACATGTAAAATTGTTGTGTTTTATATTCTGAGTTTTACATTATTTGACAGCAGGCGAGATGTCAATAACTTACTCATTGAGTAATAATATGCATTCCCTGTCTCTATTCTATATCTGATTTACACTCTAATATATCGTTATGGTAGTTAAAATGGTTTCAGAATGTTTAAACTCATTAAGCCTGTCAAATTATATTTTGCTCTAAGTAATCTCTTAAGAAGGCTATTCTGCTGTTGCCCGACTTTAAATTTCAAAGTTAACAGAAGCGTCAACCTAGTGGGTGTAACCTTTGAATGATGCTGTAATAAAATACATTAATATAAATTAGTAACCTGTGAGTGTAATAGTTGTATTATGAGTGGTATCACTGGGTATTAGATGTTTAGAAGGACTTTTTTAATGGGATAAGTTAGATTGGTATAGTAGGAATGATCGCTTTGTGGGTGATAATGTAGTGCGATTGATGGGTTTCTGGAATGGGTATTTTTTTTTTAAGGATGGGAATATGGTTTGGCAGGATTTTTTTTTCTTAGGATTTGGAATTGATGGGTCCGCTCCCCCTCTTCCCCCCCCCCGCCCCCCCATATCCACAGCTGCAGCAAGCCTGCGACTTGACGTGAATAGCAAGCTCGTGACTTGACGTGAATAGCAGGCTCGTGATTTGACGTGAATAGCAGGCTCGTAACTTGACGTGAATAGCAGGCTTGTGACTTGACGTGAATAGCAGGCTTGTGACTTGACCTGAATAGCAGGCTCGTAACTTGACGTGAATAGCATGCTTGTGACTTGACGTGAATAGCAGGCTCGTGACTTGACGTGAATAGCAAGCTGGTGACTTGACGTGAATAGCAAGCTCGTGACTGGACGTGAATAGCAGGCTCGTGACTTGACGTGAATAGCAAGCTTGTGACTTGATGTGATTAGCAAGCTTGTGACTTGACGTGAATAGCAGGCTCGTGGCTTGACGTGATTAGCAAGCTCGTGACTTGACGTGAATAGCAAACTCGTGACTCGACGTGATTAGCAAGCTCGTGACTTGACGTGATTAGCAAGCCCGTGACTTGACGTGAATAGCAAGCTTGTGACTTGATGTGAATAACAAGCTCGTGACTTGACGGGAATAGCAGGCTCGTGACTTGACGTGAATATCAGGCCTGCTTACCTAGGGTTTCCGGTGGAGACAAAGATTGTTTATTATTATTAGCACCGCGTCTTACTACCCGTTCGTGTTATACGCACTTACGCTAATGTGTAATGGTAGGGTGATTGTGAGATGAAAGGAAGGACCTACAGTTTAACGTGGAATCCGAACCACGGTGGAGGCCTGGCATTCCCTGACAAAGGTTGTAGATGTGTGAAGTAATCTCTTAATCTTTTCAAAAGTGACTGATAAGCGACGTCCAACCGGCACCCTGACATATATATCTTTCAAATACCTCAATTAGTTTGACAAGTTTTTTATCTAAAATTTAATATAGTTTTATTTTTAACAGAATGATTGACCTTTTAATTATATAGATAATAATTGATCAGCCATGATGCTGTATTCTCGCTTTTTGCTGATGATTGCAGAATGGTACAAATTTGATCCATTTTTGATCTATTTAGATGAAACTCACACTGATGATACCCAACTATTTCCCCTGCTTATGGAGTCCGTCTAATTAGAATTATGATACACCAAATTGTATAGCATGTTGGTAGCAGGGAGATACATCTATAAAGAGATATCGTTATTACACTCCGTTTTATCCCCCTTTTTGAAAATTTATATTATAATAACTTCGTTCCATTCTTGTGATAATATCTCATGACTCCTTATGGAACAAAACGATTTATGAGTTTCTAATACTAATAATGTTAATGCTATAATTATTTTTAATGAATTAACTAGGTCGAAAAAAATGTGTTCATCTTTTACATTAAATTAAATATCTCTACTGTTATAGATAAGGATTTCTCTTTTTTACATGAATTACTGTTTCCAGTCTGTCGTCTGGTTTAGTATTTTTATTAATGCCATATATTTTCCACTATTGGCTTTCTAGGCCTATCATATGTTTTATAATGTATCTAAAGACTAGGACAGGTGCAATATCCAGTCACCGGCCGTTAATTCTTCAATGTGAAATGTCAAACCCAAATTTCACTAATGACACATTTTTCGACCATGCTGGGAATCGAACACGCAACCATTAGCTAAGTATATAGACACGCTATCAATTGAGCCAACATGTCGGATAAGGCAATTTTTTTGTAGAGTGGAGAATATTACAGCTCAGGGTGTTAAATGTCACCGATATCACCTTCCTTGGCCGCCAAAAGAATAGTAAACTCAGCAAGTTGAGAAAAGCCAATATTCTCGTTTAATACTTTGTAGAGGACGAGGAGATCGAGGTTCGAATCTCGGTCGGGTGAACTGGGGGTGGTTTTTCCTAAATGGTTTTCCACTCTCCCTCCACGCAAATGCGGGTTCACTTCCTCTAATTCAACCTCCCCAATTGCTAATCCATTAGAGTAATTAGTACTTAAAGCGTATAACCCGAACGGGTAGTAGGACGTGGTGCTAAATATTATTATTATTATTATTATTATTAATACTTTGTTAAAATTGATATCTTCTTTATTCCCAACTTACTCTATTACTGCTGCGTCTAATGCGCCAGTTCTACGGACTCGTCAGACGACAATATAGGTATTAAAACATAACGATTGTACGATCACGTAGATCCACAACTCATAAGAGAAACGCCATTAAAGGACCAGTCACATGGCAACTATCGCGTGCATTGGCTTGACCTAGGTCAATCCACCATGCGCTTGGGAAATAAGTAAAGATGTGTTTATACTGGTCAATCTGGATATCATTTTCTATTTTCACACGGGGAAGAGTAAAACTATATTTTTCGAGAAAATGACTAAATATAAACACAATTAATATTAATTAATCCTAATCCATAAAAGAAGCAAAATGAAAATAAATATGCCTTTAAATATTAAAACCTCCAAATACGCAGAATGAACATTTTATATACTTCTTCTCAATCATCTAACCGATAAAAATCAAAGTTTTAATATTGATATAGGCAATTAATAAAAGTATGTATTTTCATAAGCCTTCTTGGTATATTCATGATCTATTAGTTGGGAATCGTATGAATTCATTACTTGAAATTTACTTATCAATATGTATATTGTAGGAAAATATTGAATGTTATATTTCTGTTTTTGATTTTTAAACAGTCACTACGTTGTTTTTTGTAATTTTTAATATCTTACGATAGTTAAAAAGCAGTGATGTTGTTGTAGATGTATGTATACCCACTTTGGTGGTTGCATGATTTAAGGTGTTACGCTCTCCTTAGACTAGTTTGTTGGTGATGAGGAACTCGAGTTTTAAATCTTGGTGGGGTGTACTGAGGGTGGTTTATCTAAAATGCTTATCCACTTTCCTTCCACACAAATGAGGATACATTTCCTATAAATATAAACTACTTCCTCACTAAAACTATAAACTTAATAAGTACATAGACCTATAAACCGAATGGTTAGTAAGACAACGTGTTAAGTATAATGACATGTGTGATTTTAATATATCAACATAAGTTTTATTTTTAATATAGTATAATATTTATAAGTTTTCCCATGTAAATCAATAAATTTCGAAGTTAAATTATCTGAAATAAATTTTTGCAGATACGTAAAAGTTGATAAATTTTAATCAAAATCTTAACATTATTAGTCTATACCTTGTAGTTAATAAACATAATCACTCACGTACTAGCTCGTAGTTAATATAACATGAATAATCACGTATTAGCTCGTAGTTAATAAAACATGAATACTTACGTACTAGCTCGTAGTTAATATAACATGAATAATCACGTATTAGCTCGTAGCTAATACAGCATGAATATTTACGTACTATCTCTTTGTTAATATAACATGAACAATCACGTATTATCTCGTAGTTAATATAACATGAATAATCACGTATTAGCTCGTAGTTAATATAACATGAATAATCACGTATTATCTCGTAGTTAATATAACATGAATAATCACGTATTAGCTCGTAGTTAATATAACATGAATAATCACGTATTAGCTCGTAGCTAATACAACATGAATACTCACGTAATATCTCGTAGTTAATGTAACATGAATACTCACGTACTAGTTCATAGTTAATACAACATGAATACTCACGTAATAGCTCGTAGTTAATATAATATGAATACTCACGTACTAGCTCGTAGTTAATATAACATGAATAATCACGTAATAGCTCGTAGTTAATATAGCATGAATAATCACGTATTAGCTCGTATTTAATACAACATGAATACTTACGTACTAGCTCGTAGTTAATATAACACGAAAACTCACGTACTAACAATTAGTTAGTATAATAACATTAATAAGACTTATTCACGTCTGATTTGAATAAATTAAATTTATTCATGCCAGTTTTAATTTAAATGTACTATATTTGATATAAGAAATTTCCACTCTTCCCTTAAATAGAATCAAACAAAAAAAAATTATAATTAATATTTTAAATTGTTAATATTTTATACATAATTGTATATTAAGTACGAACAAGGGTAGTTTTATCAAGTGGATAGAATACCTTTAAATGACTCTGAAAATATTAGTTCAATTAAAATCATTTGCAAGAAGATAGTTCACATTAAATTGCATTAATTATTAAAGTGTATTAATATTGAAGTCGTTTGAAATTAATATTCCCTCATTGTTTTAACTCGTTCAAGTATCATTGGTCACAAGTATGCCTTAGTGATTAATGTTGAGAGCTTAACAGTCTTAACTTGACTGGCTCCAATATGACTCTAACTTAAGTTTAACCAGCTTACTACCTCTCAGGGTAAACTAGAGGTATTATACAATGTACTGTACATATAAAAAATACTTGCGCAAACATGTGTATATGTAGAAACTGTTATCTTCAACCCATTAATACGACAATGTCAACATAGTTATTTATTTATTCTTAGTATGTTTAGTGACCAGGGCAATAAATAACGTTCTATAATCGTTTTAATTGTTTGAATATATATAATTATTTTTTTATAAAATTGGGCATACATTTTCACTTTATTATTTATTAAACTATTCTACCCCGTTCTCACCCCACTAACATAAATCTCATCATTTACATTAAAGACTATTAAAAAGGTTGAAGCAATTCCAATATCTATGCTAAATTTCACATATGCTAGAATAGTAATATATGATGCTTCTCTTTTTTTTCACAGGAGATGAAGGTCAATTGGGCTACGTCACCAGGAAATCAGCCTAAACAAGATACAAGTAGTAAGTACCAATTATTTTTATTCTCAAAATTTTTCTTATCTTATGTTGTATTTGCTCAATTGTGGGTAATGTAATATCACCGCACCCATGTAACCCAGTTCATATGCACACCTATCATCCCACCTCACTTCCTAAATCGCGCAGATAAGCAAGAGGAGATTCGTCTCGTCGTTCTACAGCCGTCTCGTATAATATATTATTTTCCTCACATGTTTGTGAGGAATATCTATAAAGATGACGGGAAAATGTTGACTCGGACAGAGTAAGCACCAGGTGCGTTTGGAGTTTCTTTCTAGAACCGAAGTTATACTTTTTACGACTACTACTCAATGCCCATATAAAAGGCCAAAGTATATCGATATAGAGTAGCGACAAGGAAATGCGCTTGAGGAAAAAAGTGAACTATAGCTTCACTAAACGGAGTTTTGTTATTTACAAAGCAAAGTATTTTCTTACTTTGGCATGGAATTAAAATATACTGTGCTTATGAGATACAATTTATAACCTTTAGCTAGATAAATATATTTTTATAACATTTTTATTTCAACACTTCTTTTTTCTGATATTTTATTATATATTTAACATTTAAAAATAATTTTAAAGGGCATATAATGAACTAATTATAGTACATGCAAGAGTATGTTTAACCTCATCACGATAAAGTACCTAAATTTCTTAAAAATATTATATATATAATATATTATTGTCGCTTCCTAGCGTGAAGAGTATAATCCGTTCTAACGTAGTAAACTCTTAATTGTTAATTGGTCGTTAGAACACAATTATATTATATAAAATAAATACTAATGAATATCAACCAACAGGTTGCAAGTCATTATAATTACGGTACTGTCCGCATAAAGGGGAAATTATTTTATTTTATAAAAAAAATGACTATTAGACACAGGAATCGAACCCTGAACCTTTGGTTTAAAAATCCAATACTCTGACTCTGATCAATGTATGTGCCTTTTTACGAATAGTTTAAAACAAATGTGGTCCCTTTAGTACGAATAGTGCCGTAATTAAAATTAATTGCAGCCTATTTGTTAGTATTAATTGAAATGTCTCTTTAAATTACAATTTTGGCAACATCACAGCCCTCCCAATTCGCAGATGGATGTAGTATCTTATAGCATGCGATACTATTGGTCGGTCACTCATATGTTGCATAAGATTACATATGTCCATCGCAGATTCTGCCTTAATATATAAATTAAAAATGACCTGAATACGGGATGAATCCTTGATAGCTCAGTGGTGGAACATTAGCGTACTAAAATAAAGTTCTTAGGATCGATTTCCATGTTCAGGTATTATTTTCAACTGATATAAAATATAATAAATACAATTACTTTTAATTTTAAAATGTAAATATATTTTTATTTAAATATATTAATTAAATACGAATAACTCTAAGGTGTCACCCTTATGTTAGATTGGCATAATAAAGATGGGTAAATTGGGGTTCAAATACAGGCTTGGTATATTGAAGGTGTTTTTTTCAAAATGGTTTCCCACTCTCCTTCCAAGCAATTATTGTTAGATTACCTCTGAAATACTTTCTTCCTCATCTCTGCCCCATTAAATTAATTACTATGTATGTTTAGAGCCTGAAAAGGTATAAAGACGTGATGATAAAAATAACTCATACAACAGGATTATGCTATTTATATCCTTCTTTCACTAAACTGCCATTACAAATGCTCTTGCGCTACTAATGTATGAATATCCGTTCAGTGGTATATATTCGCCCCGACATGTCCTAGTACTAAACTTTTTAAAGCTAAAATTTTACATCCCATAAAATAAAATACTGGGATGTCATTCCAATTAGCTAACCAAACATTCCCTAAACATAAGATCTTAATATATTAAGTAAGCATAAAGTACGTTTTATAAATGCACTGTTTATAGAAAGTGTCGGAAGGTGGATGAAAGCTTTTAAAAATCTGTTATATATTTTGCTTGGTACTAATTATTTCCTAAATAGCTATATTTTTTGTAGCTTTAATTTTTAACTAACTTTGGCTCACAACTTCGCTCGCGTTAGTATAGTTTTTAAAAACATGTTCATTAAAATACTTATGTTTATAATTACTTGAACATAAAAGAAATCACTCAACATATAAAGTAGACATTACCACGATGATAATTTTGGAGTTGATGTATCTTCAGATTCAAAATATTCAATGTCATGTAATTATTTCTGTTTTAAAACTAAACCCACATAATATTTGTTTTAATTTAAAGGAAATAAGGTAAATACATAAAGGAAAGGCTTATTTGTTAATTATATTAGAGTTTTTATCATCAGGAGCAAGCATTTACAGATTACATCTGGAACTATCAGGGGAACACACCACGTCCATGCGAGAAACACCACTGATATCAACTCCAGCCATCTTCAAGGTTTGTTCTTGTGCTGTGCTGATTATCATTGCACGGAAAACATTTACAAGAAACTGCATGCATTGAAACAGAAAGGGCAGGTCTAATAGAGTATTGGGTATAAATATCCTGAATCCTGGATAGCTCAGTGGTAAGAGCATTGGCGTACTAAGCTGAAGGTCCTGGGTTCGATTCCCGTGTCCAGGTGTCATTTTTCAGTTTACAGAATATGATAAATATCAAGGCCCAACATCCCGCAATGCAACCTACCATGACAGTCACCTCTATGATACAGTTTTATCTGTAAGTGTGTTTAATAACACAGTTTAGGTGGGTTAAAAATACCCAGAAAAATGTTGGATGCTCAAAATCTAAATGAAGAGTGTGGATGTGTAAACTGAATTGAGTTATGGAATTAAAACATTAGAGAAGATAATTCTTATGCGGGATGGCACTTCAATCTTGTCTAAAATACAGTCGTTTATTTTATTAGTCGGTTAATTTTCGAATATAAAATAGCTTTCTCCTAGAATATTGAGCGAATCTTGTTTTGCAAACGATGTATATCGGTATAAATAAATTGACTCACTCAAGGATATCATTGAACACGAATTAAATCTTGAAATTATTGGACGATACTTTGTTTTCATGGTATGCTAAGACTCCATTGTCTGATTTAAACAATATGTCGACAAATAAGTTTAGTTTTTGTCTTCGTACAGTAGGATGCGCATGTTGGTTGACAAGGAAGGTTCTACAGTGTCTGGGAATGTGTAGATTAGAATCTTTTCAGGCAGGAATTGACATAATCTCCATTGACTATCGGTGTGGGTGGTAGAATTTGTTGGAATTCTCCTGAGAGCACACCACTGCTACTGAGATAGCTCGGTGTTCTATCTAGAACAGTTGAGGTAATATACGACGTTGTTATAGCATTCCATTATATTAAAATAATTATTGTAGTAATTTTGACTATAAAAGTTGCTTTGATTTTATGTACACGGAAATTTGGTCAGTAGAAAAATGCAAATGCGATTTAAATGTTTCATGCGCTCTTCCTCCGTTTTCCAATAAAGTAGCTGCTAACTCCCATTAATGTCACTGCAAAAGAAGCACATCCCTCAGACTTTAGAATAATCAAAATGTTCTAATTATAGAATATAATTTTTCATCTTCAGGCGCATATTAAAAGATAGCTCTTTCTTCTGGATCTCATATATTATAATATATTACCTTTATGTGTGTGGTAATTTGTTCCTTGTTCAATAGAGGCTTGTTTTTATTAAAAGTATATGATAGAAATCACCGGTAATTGGCCGTCTCTTTTAAATTGTATCAATATAATATAAATATGTACAAATTGGCTAGTATATTTCCCAAGAAATTTACATTATTGTCTGAGAGAAACCTTACAATTTGGTTGTTTTGGTCTAACCTTTGTCAAAGATATCTTCATTCAAGTCCAAATTGTATACCGGTTGCTCATTTTATATTCTCTCCAATAACTTCCGACATGCCTTACCTGCGGGTGAGCTACCGAGCAAGAGGATATTTCACGCGAACAATAATATTATGGAGAGCAAATATCTGAGTGAGTGAGAAGAGCGATACAAAGCGATGCTAAGCTACCACTCCAGCGTGAGTCATCCTCTGAGAGTCCCAGTGCTTTGAAAACTGATTTGTAGGACGCGTGGGTGACGTAGTCCAATGTACGTAAGTTTTCAAATTAGGTTGTACCTTTAACGATATGGAACCTCCTTCTCACATAAAAACATTAGTGTGGTAGATACACGATTAAAGGATTAACCCGTCACTATGCTGGAGGGTTCTTTAACAGAAGTATATTATTTTTGACACCAGGAATGCCCAATTTTCCCAATTATATATTAAGAAACATCATCGTAAGTAAGCATATTTACAAAGTTTTCTTCATCACACAATTTAAATTAGATTGTTTATGGTGTGACGCATTGGTTTTTAGTAACTTCAGTGAACAAATTTGTAGTAAAATATACATCCTGCCAATTTTTGAGATGGACAACTAAATTCATAACACCCTGAATGATCCCAAATGAAATTGTTACATTTTAATGATCAAATTTATACTAAACGCCACGTGATTACTGCCCTTATTGATTCATTTAAAAACATTATGAATTTGTTTCAACTGCACCGCTCCACAATAATTTGGGAATATAACACTCTTAGCATGACGGGATCTTGTAAGGTCCACCCGACGATTATCCACTTCCAACGCTCCGGAACGGATCACGGCAAAGCGCCCTCTATCGTCGGTATTTGAGATTTCTGTCATACCCTATGACGTAGCTCTTTGAAAGCCCATTGTATATTTTTTCTGCATGCACAGAGACGATCAATTAAGAAAGTCTATGAGCCATGTATTATATGTTTAGTTTCACTTACATGCAGTTGTGGATCGATGTTTGAATCTGGAATCTCCAAAATTATCACCGAGTTTTTGTCGTGGTATCTGACTTTTTCCTAAAGGAAAAGCAGTAGATGCACATGTGGAAGTTATCAATTTTGCCATTCACAGTTTAGAGCCACTGCTCAGCTTTTTAAAGACAGATATCTTTTCAATTGTTTATATTCATTCTAGAGACAATCAATATAATATAACAAATTTAACACTTTAATATATTCATAGCGTATAACCAGAATGGTTAGTAAGACATTGTGCTAAAATAGATATACATATATTCAGTAATTTTATAGTAATAAGTGAACATATAAAAAAAGAATTTATCCTTTATAATGATCTGTGAATTCAAAATAGCCAACAAAACTAAAATATTATTTATTTTTGTATTTACAATTGAAATGTATTCTTTAATTACTTTTTGGATTTGGTTATTTAATTACACATAAAAATAATAAATTTTACATTAAATAGGAGAATTTGTTACTAACCATCCGTTTTAAGGCCAAATATTTTTAAAAAACCACTCAATTTCATTTTAATCCTTTGTTTGATCAATAGCTTTAAACCTTCGCGCTAAGATCTACATAGTTTAAATATAACTGCATCATAATCAGTTTGGCGGGACCATAAAACTTAGGCAACAGCCCTACAGACCAATACATCATTTTATGAGTAGTAAAGATGTCAAGTAATCCCACAGGATGTAGTTTACGTTCGTTAATATTTCGAGAATATATTAGTTAGTATTATACAGTCTTAAAAATTCAGAAACATTTATACTAACAAATTATGATCCAAATAATTGCACATTAAGATATTTATTTTCATAAACATTTAGGCATGTGTTATTTGAATAATCCCTGTTGTGGTCCATTGATAGCCTTACATTCTCAGGAGGCTCTTAAATATATACGTATATTTGAAAATAAATTGTACGGTACTCCGCACGGACTTTCTTGCTCCATTTTTTAAAAATTGAGATATTTACTCAAAACTCGTAACATATGTGAAACGAAATAATATACATAAACAATCCCTAGAAAAAATTGCGTTATACTTAGGTTAAACATTTTTTGACTCCCGGATTTAAATTTTATGATTTTATTTTTAAAGAATTAAAGTCCTCACTAGTATATTTGGACAAAATAAGGATCGATAATGTGTCCACAACTGTCAATAATTCGTATTAAGACTTCGACTTCTGTTTATAAATGTTGACATTTTATTAAAGGTTGCACATATTATAATTATTGAATTTTTACTAAATTCCTCATGTATACATTTAGACCAATTAAATAGTTTAATTTGACCATTTAGTCTAAAATAATAAATATGGATCATTGCTGTACTAATATTTTCCCTAAGAGGTTAAGGAAAAAGAACATAAACTTTTGAGAGACTTACTTCTCTACCTATATTATGGAATTAGATAATTATAGCGTTAAGATTTAAGTAGTATCTCTGTACAATTAAAGCTCAAAAATTGTACTAACATATTTGCCAATATCTCAGAAACTGTTGGTTTTCTAAGGATATATTCCAAATAAAAGTTTATTTATTTTTAATAGTAGGTCAACTACAATTTTGCAATGATAAGTTATTTATTATCCTAAATATTTGCAGAGATAAGGAAATTTAATCTTCTGTAAAGTACCCTAAAATTCATAGGAAAATGAAAGAAGCGATTTTGTTTATAATCCTAATCAACGTATAGATACGAATGTTAATCAAAATCATTAGAGCCGATTTTTATAAAATTGATTTGTTCTATTTCGCCTTTTATTAAACTATTCTTAATTTTAAGTTTGAACAGATACACAGACAGATGGCATTACAAAAACAACTTTTTAGGGTTAGGGGGGTGGGGGGCGTCAAGAAACGTCGACATCCATCATCATCTTGGGTTAGATTTTTTTTTACGGTCGCTATACTTGACCCTTAGTGCTCGAAAAGTTAAAAAATATATATATAATGCGTCTCGCTTGAAAATTGTTTGTTTTATAAATATATAATACAAATAAATTATGTACATTCTACATATTTGCAATAATAAGTAATATCACATTTCAAATAGTTTCAGAGATGTGATAAAAAATAATGATAGCTTACGCATCAAAACGGAACCCTTAAAGTCAACTTGCCGAAAAGAATGAGAGTAGCCATTTTTTTATAATATTTATCAATGCTTAGAAATGAAATTTAACCAAAATCATTATATACTATTTTGAGAAAACGATTTATTCTCCTTTCACCCTTCAGTAAACTACCATTAATTTCAAGGTTGGGAGACCAATTCCAAAAAATCTTAGGGGCAACGCTATGAAATTCCTAGATACCAAGTTATAGCCCGATTGATAAAATAGTTTGGACTCATAGGTACAGACAGACAAGTAGATGGACAGACAGACGAGAATTAAAAAAAAAAACTTTTTCGGTTTAGGGGGATCATGAAACTTCGAAATTAATCAAAATCTCGAGTTCGATTGGTTTTGACGATCAAAATACTTTCTCTGCCTGTAAGATAGAGAAAAATTAAAAATATACTGATAATTCTTCTCTTAAAAAAATATATCAAAACTTATTCAGTAATGGTATAGTGTAAACGTTATTTAATAACCAGGTAGAAGACAGTACCAAATTAATTCCAAAGTAAATTATTAAATGCTACACTTAAAACAATTTCCTGTCATGGTACCCAAATAGAATTAACAGAACTTATCCCTTTCCCTCCCGAAGCAGCTCTACTCCATAGAAAGTCAATAGAAAACATTTATACAACCTATTATAATATCCTTCCTTATACATTATTATTATTCAGTTGTTTACTCTCAAAAACTTTTAAAAACACCTTTTTTGTATAATATATTTTACAATGCCACTTTTTCCTAAAGTATTTATCCAAGAAGAAATAAGAGTATATGTCGAATTCATTTTCCCATCTTCATTAAAAAAACAAACACCTAAAATAATTAATAAGCTTAGTACAGAGCTATAGTCAATATTTAAAGTAAATAACCAATTACCTACGTTTAATAAATAATTTAGGAATTGTTGGGAAATTTACACCTTTAAAATAATCTTGTTCTATTGATTAAAGTTTAGTTTTTTTAAAGCCTAATTTATCCTAGAATCATTGGTATAGATTATTTAACAAGGATATAATATATAAAGTAGTTAATTTTATTCATTACTTCCGGACCGTACTTATACAAATATTTTAATAAAATTACCGATTATAATCCATTTTGATAAAATAGCACATTTTAAACGTTTATTTATTTATTTTAAAGTCTCTTTGTTGAGTATATTGAACACGTATTTATTTATGACACTCAAACAGATGAAAAGTGGACTTAGAATTAACATTTTGACTCTATTGATTAAATTTAATCTGTCATAATTTTGTATACTTTTGTAGTATGATTTTATTTAAATTATTTGTGTAAATATAATTTAATCCTTATATATTATTAAAAAAATATTATTTCTCATTCAATGTGGGCTGACACTTATGAGTGAGCTAAAAAATGCACAAAGAAAAAATAATAGATCTTATAGATTCCGTTCCTATTATTTATATACCTGAGTTAGTAATTGATTCTGCTACAAATATATTTTATAAATCAAAGGAATATATACTATATTCTTTTAATATCTTGTTCATTAGAGTTTGCAAACCTCTCTGAAATTCAGTAAATGTTATGTCTATCATAGCCAGCCAAAATTCAAAACGCAGGACGTTTCAAATCAAAGGCAAAATTTCTCTTTATCGCGTCTACCTTTTCTTGTCTGTCTGTCATGGTTTTAGTATCCACATGATGGAAACTCGTGGTCTCTAAGACTTGACTTTTAAATTGTGCCATACCGGTAACATTTTAGAATATTTTTTTTATATAAATAATACTATATAATTGGTTGAGGTTGGCGTTTGGTGTGGAAGTATGAAGCTCAGTGGCAAAAAGTTAGCATTAAAATTCGTTTCACCTTTTCATTAAAAACCAACAAAACCTTTGATCATGGCACCATTCAAGCGCAGCTGACTACCATTATCATGATGATATGACGACTATATGTCTACTTTCTATGTGTGTTGTGTTTTTTTTAGTTGAAATGTTGTATAAAAAAGGGATAAAGGTGAGGCTAGACTGAGAAATAAGGGGGACGAGTTTGTGCGATGGGTTCTGTGTTAGTTTTGAATGTTGGCTAGAGGGAGTCCCCCTTTTCTACCCTCCCTTTTTTTCTGGGTGGAAAAGGCAGTGTATGTTCGTGGTTGCTTAGTGCCCGAGGGATGCTGCTGGAGAAGCTTTGGTTAAAGGTAAGAGGGGTCTAGTTGGAGAGAAACTAGAGGAAGAATGTTTGACTGTTGCCGTTCTCTGGTTCACTATGAATTTATACATTCCGTGCAACAACTACCCAACACAGATTGTATTGTACGTTGAATATATGGAAGCTTTGCAATAAATTATTGTTGATCTCAATCCTTTTTAATAAGTTACCAAATTAATTTTAGGACGTTTATTTTCTCAAATTTTTTGTATGCCTGGATAAATTAATAACTTTGATATTCTTGAAAATTATGGGTCTGATTTAAAAATCTAAGATTGCTGAGTTATTCTTAGATCGTTATTTTAAATATATATTTTTAATTTTTAATTATATTTTGAGAGAAAATGTTTCTGCACTGATTAACTAAATAATAAAGAGGTATCAAACTCATAATATATTCTTAAAATATATATTATTGGTTTATGTTTATCAGGAAATATTTAAATGTATTTTACATAGTTTCATTTTCATCTAAGCTAATAATACTGGCCATATCCCTACGAAAGCAGGACTACCAACGTGCAAAAGGTCCTATTTCAAAAGTGTCCCGAGGATAAGATACGAGAGTGGGTAGAGAAGCACACATGTCCTTTCCCC
>CABEEJ010000800.1:20148-80973 GCA_901482245.1 Timema douglasi
CCCCCCCACCCTATATCTCTCAAGCCTTTCAACTTCCCTTCCAAAACGTGGCCTACCCCACATATTGTGTAATTACCCCTCCTTTTCCTAACCTTTTACCTGAGGTGGTGCTGTCCTCTTTATCTTTGTACTGCCACCTTGAAAGTGCAGATTAAAGGGCCCTTGTGATACTGAATCCAACTCGAGGACTCCTCTTCTTTCGTCCTCTGGGGCATACAATGCTGTGAGTTTGCTATTGGGAGATGAAGGTTTGGCTTACTGGACGTTTGTAGTTCGTCTTGTGTCAGAGTTTGTACAAAGTTGGTGCGTGCAATCCTAAACTTGAAATGATCCACGATTAAGTGCACGAGGGAAATTTAGCCAAATGTTTTAGTTATTAGAAATATTTAACTTGCAGTGTCTTGTTAAATCAACACTATACTTTCTTGATCTATAACGTAAGAAACACTGAATTTAAATGTATACGAATAGGTTTATAAACTCGGTTTGATTATGGTTATATAAATACCAAACTTAAACAAGCATATATCTAGTTAGTTTAGTAAATATTATAAATAGGGAAATTAACTGTTGATGAAAAATTGTGTAAATATAATAAAAACCTTAAATCAATTATACTTTGATGCCATGATATTTAAGGTTCAAGCTTTGAATATCTTATTTTTAGAAATCTGAGAAAGAAATTACTTTTTCTATCATTAATAAATTACTTTTGTCTTAAAATAAATATTTTTGTGAAACTTCTTATTTAATATTTCTAGTTTTATTCAATAATATAATCATATTATATATTGAAGTGTTAATATTTGGATGGACATCTCGGAGTTTTGTAAATCTATCGTCCAAGTAGTACTAAAGTGCACAACTGTAGTAGCAGTCACCACTCATCCCTCCTATTCTTCACCCCCTTTCAGAGTGTCCTTCCATTTCACCGTTAATCCAGACCTTCACCACCACCCCTAATCCATTATCCTTATTGCTTACTACTCAACTAAAGACAAGCCATCACCTATATACTTTCCAAGAAGTGGTGCCGAGTTTTGAGCCGCATCCCAGGGTTTTATAGAATGACATCCACAGTCAAAGGACAAGGGCTCGAACCCCTGTCAAAGTATAATTTTTCTGAGCTAGCTCAGCTAATCATTTTTTAAAATACATTTTTATCTGGTTAATCTATTACTGAATATATCTATATATATATATATATATTTTATTCCTTATATTTAAAAAAATATAGCCCTTTTTTCAGTGACATATTTTATAAGATCACTAACTACGCCAATTATTTAAATACGTGGTATATGGAGGTAAGAATTAAAATAAGTGCACCACCATTTTTTTGTACAGAAGATAGAAAAAAACAAAGTGAAAACCCACTTTGTTCTAGGTGGTAGATTGTTAAAAAAAATTAGAACTATATTAAATAAATTAATGAGCCAGAAAAAAGTGGCCAAAGTTGACGAAAAAAAACAATATTTTAAATTTTATTTCAATGAAATAGAATGCATACACTGTACAGTTACTTCAGTTTACAAATACTGTTCACTTTTATCGAGCACCTTACTAACTATAACGGGTTCTAAGATATACAAAAAATATGGTTTAAATAAATTTGATAAACCATGTTTCATATAAATTATTATTCTAAAAATGATTATAAGCTATTTAGAACAATTTTTTTCTTTTTCACTGTTACGTTCACCACAAAGGTTATTAACGGCTTAATTTTTCTTAAATCTATTTATTTACCACAACATATTATTACCCGTTTGGGTTATACGTCTATGTACTAATTACAATATTGAATTAAAGGTTAGGAATGTTTAATTGAGAGGAATTGAACCCGAATTTACGTGGAAGAAGAGTGGAAACATGTTTTAGGAAAAATAATCCTCAGTGCACCCGACCAATAATCGAACCTCAATCTCCCCGTCATCAGCAGTCTAGTCTACTACAAGATTCAAACCTCAACCACCCCATCAACGACGATCGAGCTGACGACTCTACCTATAGAACACCACGCTGGGTACCTATGCTTTGTAAACCAATATGTACTCATTCTAGACACCTCGCAGAGAAAGCATTGTGATTGTCAAAAAATTTGAGCTTAAGATTTTGATAAATATTGACGTTTCACCCCGTGAAACCAAAAAAAGTTATTTCCGCAATGCCGCCAATACAACCGTCTGTACCTCGGCTAGAGTTAAAACTATTTTACAGATTGGGTTATAACTTCGTATCTAGGGATTTCACAAGATCCCCTAAAGGTTTTTTTTTTAGAATCAGATATCCAACACTAAATTTGAAATAATAAAACGATTTTCTAGAAACTATCTCAAACGATTTTGAACTAGTTTTATACCTATACATTGTTCATTATTATAAACAAGATATGAATTCTCACTTTCTAATGAACATGAATTTAAAGGTACCTTACACGAGGGAAGTCTTCCAATTTTCATAATCTATCCGCAACTATTTTAAATACGTATTAACTTATCATTGTAATATCGTAGTACTATTAAAGTCAAAAATATTTTATTTTAAATATATGTTTATAAAACTAAAATTTTTGAGATATAAACAAATAAGTATATATTATTTTAAACCCAGGGGAGGAGAGAAAAAGGTGCTCCCGATGACAGACCCATCTAGCAGGAAACGACTGCACTTTTTCAAAAGTTTATACATGATTTAATTTAAAAATCTCAAATTTTTTAAAAATAATTGTATTATAAATATTCGTGTACGATAGAACCTTATCTTATTATTTATAATAATATGATAACTTCAAAATTATGTTCTTGGAATTCATGACTATTTAATTTTAATTTAATTGAAACTACGTCTTATTGTATAAAGTAAATATTACTTGTACTTTTTTCATTAATTTATTTCATTTTAAACTTACAAATTAAATATAATACAAAAAACTGCATGTTATTATGATGTATATTTTCTGAGAATTAGGCTGTACAACGTTATCGTTCTTATATAGTAGGTGTCCATCTGAATCATAAGGATATATAATTTTTATATCTATCAACCTCAAATGACTTTTGTAACAATAATGTTCCGAAATTTTCTTAAGACTGTTAATTTTAGTAAAAATGTTTCTTAATCAATAAAGTAAATGTACTCTTCCCCATCACTTCTCTCCTTTAAAAGATTACACATGATTTAAAACTCTTTCAACCCTTTATCATTGATAAAATATTTCTTTATCATCAGTGAGATACTTTCAAATTTAAATAATTTGATATTTCCTAGATATAAATTAATCGACTTGATGTCATCAATCAAACCCACTTAGATATCGGCTTGCCTTTAGGATGGTGATATAAGAATATAGAATATTATGTGTAAGAACCAAGAATTGTGTTTACCTGGAGAGTGCTAGTCTCATCTTATCTGAATACATCATGACCAGAGATGTAATACTTGAATATACGAGTACCTAAAATTCTATGGTATTTAAGAGATTTGAATTTAATATAAATCTCAAAAAAGTATATCTAATACAAATTTGAATACATTTACTTAAGACAACTGTTTTAAGCAAGTTCTTGAAGGAATTATGTAAAATTTGTATTTGGGATGTTACAAAATAAAAACAGGACAAAATTACATTTATTTAATTAATTTTCAAAAAATTATTCACATTGTGGCTTATAAATTAATATACATGACACACAAAATATAAATTTTCAATTACACCAGGCCTTGAATGACTTTTTTTTATCTGAATTTTAAATATTTTTCTTTTAGCTAAACTATAGCTTATATTCTAAAGATTCAAGGATTCTAATATTGATCCAAGATTTGAAAGGAAATTTAAAATCCCGATTACTAGTTCATATCTCTAATTATGACACTATCGAATAAGATTCACTACAGTTGAAAATGTAAGGTAAGCTTGCAACTTTTAGTTACATCGAGGGTACAGCCATTTAGTATATTGTGGTCACGTGATCATTGTAAAAAAATCAACTATTCATTTGTGAACACTAGGAGCAAACTTCAAGCTGATTCAGTTTTATTTGTCAGTGGAAAGGAAAAGATTTCATTCCTGGCTGGAATCATCTAGGATGGTATTCCTTAAATTATATCCCAACGTAAACGTAAATGCGGGTACATTTAATATAAATTAAGCCTTATTAATCCTAAACCTGCATTGTTAAAATACATACTGCACCGGACAGGTAGTAAAACACCATATAAAATAGATATATTAAAATTTTCTTATAAATATTCTGATATTTATAAGCTTGAAAATTAAATAAAAACTTAATAACTTTGGTAATACACAGTGTAAACGATGTAATCTTGAAAGACCTTGACAATGACAGTTGACAATGAAAGGTCAAGTGACTTAGGGCAAGACAAATTTGATCGTAGTATGTTTGTGTTGCTTACAAGAGAATGAAGTAATAATATTATTTCAAAAACGAAGACAGGTTTTATACAATCAAATTTCAAGACACTAAGATATATGGCGTGTGTTCATTAAAGTCTGTAAATAACATCAGTACAATTTATACATAGAAATAATATGTTTTAAAATATATTATTTTTAAAAATTTGAAAGAAAAGGTCAACATACATATTATTTAAATTTATTAAATAGTAAAATAAGGAACTCAAATTTAATAAATGAAATTGAAAATATTACAATTACAATCTACTTTCATGATTATAGAAATACGTCCAACACCATGTTTTAAAATAAATATCCCTTAAAATATCATTTTATAAAATTATTTTCAAAATTGTGTGTAAATACCTTATGTTTAATCTTTGAATATTGATTGTATATTTAAAACTAGTTTAAGTACCCGGCATCGCTTGAGAGAAATGTTTTTTGGTTTAGTGGTTGTTCTGAAAGTGAAAGGTAAATTTTAAATTTGTGCCATTAAGCCCTGAGCTTCCTGGAACCAAACCTGGTTTTTAATTAATTTAACAAAATTTGGATCAATATTTTAAAATTCATCCCTAGAGATGCATACGTTCTTGCACAGGTTCTTAAAATTCCTAAAGTTTCAAACTTCTACATACGGTAGATAGAAATGCTAACGCCAGACAAACCAAGTCTTCATTTTA
Organism: Timema douglasi; assembly: GCA_901482245.1. Lineage (NCBI taxonomy): Eukaryota > Metazoa > Arthropoda > Insecta > Phasmatodea > Timematidae > Timema > Timema douglasi. The sequence continues at coordinate 25,249 of CABEEJ010000800.1, forward strand.
TTAATATATAATATTGTTGGTTCTTTTGAAAATAATATGATAGATATTTAAAAATTTTCATAACATTTATTTAGCGTTTTAAATTACTCCTTATAATCAATGACCAAATCAATAATGTATACTAAGTACATAATAAATATTGACCTAAATTATTGTAAGGCCAATTTTTTGTATGTTGAAGTACCTTTAATTATTCATGAATTATTCAATTACTATAAATTTACTAGCTTTAAAAGATGAGTCTTATAAGGTATTAGATATTAGCAGGGCATGGCTTAAAAGAATTGACCTGCATTAGTGTAGATAGGAGATGGAAAATCTACAATAATAAATAAATTTTTGGAAAACCATTCTCGATCACCCCACCAAGATTCTCTCTATCAAATGAACCAATGTTAATGTGAGATTGACGCTTTGTATTTTGTGACTATGGTATTATGTACTATGGTCTGTTGTACTATCCCTGTTTACCCAATGTTTACCGAGGTATACCTGTTGCAAATTAAATAAATACACCGCAGGCATGTTAGATTTTACGGACTGTGGACTTTATGACGAATCAAACTCCAATGTGCCCGGTTATTATTTTATTGAACTTGTAAAAATACAAATACCGTTATAAAATGTTACACCTCAACATATTAATCTCTATAAAATTAAAAATCTTCCTCAAAGAGTTTTATTGCAAAATTATGCTTGATTGACACTGAAATAACTCATGGGAGAAAATAGTAGTTAGTATTACTGTTTTATTTTTTAAATATTCTAGTTTTAATATTTTGCAAATACGTTGAGGCAATAAAAAATATTATATGTTTGATTTTTTTATGTGTTCTTATGTCTTTCTTGGTGAGAAAATGTTTTACCTCTGCAAATTTAATCAATAATAATGTACAATTTCTAGCTGCTTCTTCTATATCAATAACATTATTGTTCAGTGTTTCCACAATATTTTAATGTATTTCTAAACTATTTGGAAAATATTAAATTTTAGTTTTATAATTGTAGTAAAATATCATCCCTATGGTTCAGTGTTCAGATATCTTTGATAAAAATCCAGAATTTACTCGTTCAATTCCTGGCTCTTTCAAGATTTCTCTAAGCCAGCTAGTTCGGAACTTGGTCAACGCAGTCGCATGATGACATATGAAGAGCTACTTGAAAAAAAAAACCTACTGACTCGGTCTTGAAAACTGAAATTAATTATCAAAGGGCTCATTGTTCTGACCAAATAACACCCTCTATCCACATAAGTCGGAACCATCTTCGTCGAAAAACGGTGGCTGCTTGGTAGGTATTGCATGATTTCCGGCTAACGCCATATAGATTTTATTTATATGTAATACAAAGGCACTACTAATTTCAAGTTATTTTTACTCAAAAAGATAAATGCACTGTACTTATTTGAACTTTATCCCCCTCCTTTTCAATTTTTTTAATGTGACCCTTTTATACCAGTCTGACGATAACAACATCACCAATATGAGACAGTGTTGGCCACTCTGAGGAATTGCTAGTCCTATAAATTAGAAAAATACGAGTAGAACATTCTGGTTGGCATCGGCATATTTGCAATAAACTGCTGCGTTTAGTTGACTTCCGCTGAATAATAGGTTGACAACTGTATATCATTAGCCAGTAATCATACGTTAAAGAAAATACACCAATTTGATTTCTATAAAAAGAGAGATATCCAATCGCCAGATCACAACCCCATTTTTGACCTTAGATTGTTTCTGATGTGGTCGCTATGCTTGTTAGGGTTGAGGCTTTAAATCTTATGTATTAAGTTGGGTGCAAAATTTATAATAAGTGTATGATGCTAAAATGATGGGAATTGTTAAGTTACTACTCAGGTTCCTCTTGATTATACAACTTTTTTTTAGTAATATACTAAGTTAGTTTACTATGACAGTCCCGTGGTTGGAGGAGTGGTGATTCTAATATAAATTCCGAAATACCCTCCGGATTAGTTGTTTATCCTTAGCAACATCGTAGTCTAACTTGTTTTATCAAGCTTTAAGTAGTGAATAATAATTAAAGCTCGAAAAAAGGTCACGCATACTTAACATCATACTCGTATGGTTGAATTTGTCAGTAATTCAATTATCAAGATTAAAATTCCAGCCATGTGTATTGGGGGTGATTTTTATAACCCGTTTCTTTCGGTCGTTCTACGCTGATAGGGATGCGTTTCCTTTGTATTCTACATACATCATTGGTAAAATAAAATGCATATAGCCCAGAATAAGTAAGTAAGAAGCGGTGAATAAAATAGTTAAAAACTAGTATTTGAGTACTTGTGGGTTATGAAAGGATTCACGAAGATCACTGAAACAAAAATTAGGAACAAAACCTTCAAAAGTTTTGAAAAAAACTTTCCTGATGCAATATTCTGTAATTTACTTCATATCTTTCTCCATGTCATTCAAATTTATACGGTACATCTTTCAGAAATTAAAGCATCGTGTAGATAATAATTTTATATATTAATAACATAAATAGTTTATATATATATATATAAACGTCCCTATTTATTTGGGTGCCCTGTAGCCAACCCTAACTACTATACTATCGGAGCACCCTAGGGGGCTAGATGGTTAGGATGGACCCCGAGCGTTAGGGGTTGGGATGGATGGTTCGTGGGGAATGAGGCTAGCGAGTTAGTCCAGGAAGATATGTTTATTACTCCAGATAGATACTAAGCTACTACATAAATATGAGGCAATCCCCCCTGAGATGGATCACGCGCGATAACGGGACTCGCGAAAACTACCTAGAAACCCGGGATCGGCCCTCCGGCCGGGGTGAACTGCCAGTTAACATATTATCTCGTCATCTCGCCTAACGGCAACTCTACCACACATGCATCCAGCATGGCTTCCAACAGTCAACAACCACGTGTGTTCTTCTCACACACAAACATGCTGATCTCGATTCACACCAGTCCGAAGGTCCATTGGCCGCACAGTGCTCGCTCGTCAACAGGATGAAGCTATATGAGCTATATGCTACTCTCAACAGGAAGGCAACCCAACACTCTTGACTTCCAAGGAAATGTGTGAGCGTGGGCTAACATCCTGCCAGAATAAACCTTAAATAATTATGCTCTTACAATATATATTGTGAGCGTTGTGTATTATATACCACACGCAGAAGCTTGAAATTTAAAAATTAGTAGCCCCTTTGCATAAACAACTGTATCTCAAAACCTATATTCTAAAATTTTGATTGAATTTTATTCAACTTATTAAAATATGAAAGAATGAAGATATTTTAAAGCCGTGAGATATATTTTGTTATACATTAAACACAATAGAGGGTTGTGTTAGACCCTAAGCCAAAACATGTGCACCTAGAAGCAGGAATTTAAAAATGTTGAATAGGTTTGCCTTTTTTACATTTTACCCCTGGTTACCATTTTCTTCCTACTGTCCTTTTTTCCCTTAATCCTTTTAGGCTTTTCTTACCCTTTTAAACCCTTTTACTTTCTTTAACATTTTAAATTGCCCTTTTTACCCCCTTTTTTAAAAAACATTTTCAATAGTTTTTACTTTTTAACCTATTTACAATATGTGGTATTTTTAAACTTTTTACACAATTTTACAAATTTTTAAGCTTATTAATCTTCCTACCATAAAATCTTCTTCCCGGGCTAGGCCAGGTACTTAATGTAAACGGGTATAGAAGGCGCAAGAAAACTCTGCAAGTAGGCTAGAAAGGGTTGAAAACTAAATACAATCTAATAAAAAAAGGCCTGTAGTGTAAAAAGGGCAAATATGACAAAAAAAAACAAAAAAAAAGAGAATAATAGGGGAAAATGGGGAAAAAGGGGAAAAGGTTTAAAAAGAGTAAGAGGTTAAACTAATAAAAATAAAAAGGGTATAAACGTACAAAATGCTAAACTAGTATTTAAACTATAATTAGGTATTCTATAATAAGACAAGTTCATACTCTTGTCAGTGAACTTAGACAACCATTTCGGCCTGTTTTCTTTCTCATTCTTCAGCTCCCAGCATTTTCTTTTTTGTTTCAAGTATTCCAATACATGAATAGTCTTATCTTCTCAAACTCCTCTTTACCTCAACCTTGCCTTCCATAACGTTGTGCAAAAGACAGCTGTTGCTCCTAAGGATATAAGTAATAAGGTATATAGAATAATAATGTATATAGAAGATATAAAGCTTTTATTGCTTCAGTTTACTAAACATAGATATCCAGGTCAATATCTGCCTTGTGTGTGGTGGTGTTACACTTGACATATTTTAATATTATCATAACAAGAATGTAATTTTTCTCTCTAGTTTTGCAACTAAAAAAAACGTGACCTTATTAGTTTTATTTGAAGCTGACTATACTCGCTCGAGCTATAATTAATTAGCTCGCATTGACATCCGAGTTTGTTACATCCTTCTGCTATGCACTCGTCCCTTTGTGCGGTTGCGGTTTGACAGCCTGTGGCTACTTTCATAAAACCGTGCAGGTTCTCTGTTGCCCTCTCCTACAACAAGACCCTTAGCTTAGCCCTATCTGCTACCCTCATATCTTTCTACCATGCCCTTCAAACCCCTTCGGCCTTTTCGCTGTACCGCTCTTTTCACCTGGCCATGTATTTATATACGAATGAGAGAGGAAAAAACAATAACAGCTTCCTTTGTTTTGATATGATCTAACCTAATGGGACCTTGCGGGCAAAGCTTGGTTCTCAAAGTTTGTAATAACAAAAGAGAAATAAAAGTATAGAGGGGTTAAAAAGGGGGGTGGGGTCGTTGAAACAGTGCGGAGGTAAGGGTGTTGTGTATGAAGAGGATGGAGATTATATATATAATAATAATAATAATATAATGACATATTCTGCTGAAAAGGCGGGGAAGTGGGGAGAGAGGAAGAGGTATGTGAGAAAGAAAGAGATTAAGTACAGACCATGTGTTTATTCTACGTGTTCCACGTCTTAAGATGGTATGATTTAGAGGAAGTGTTCAATCAATTTCCAGAAATAAACAATACGCGCGGCTGGGGCTTAATCCTGACTTCTCAGTAACCAGAAAATCGGACTGTTTTAGTTAGTTGATTGAATTTGTTTTCTTATTAATAAATATATCTAATAAATGATAAATAGTAACATTGATGCATTAATTTTATGCATTCTAAATTTAAATACATTTTTCATATTTGTACTGGAAAACTTTATGAACAATTAAATTAGTAAATTGGATAAAGCTATATTTAAATTGTTTTTATAGTCATTAGAATAAATAATTCTGAAACTTTTAATTTCAACACATTTTCCATTTTAATCAAAAATAATGCCAACTCTAAAAGACGTATTCAATAATCTTTGAGTGTTGTTTGCTTAATTTGTGATGAAACCTCTTAAACTATTTTCATTTAAAATGCGTGATAAATTTTATTTAATATCATTGTTGTGCGTCTCCAAGTAAATTTATCTAAATAGCGTTAATAACTAATATTCTTTTATTGACTGTTTATACTAAATATATATTTTTAAAAACATAATATTGATTTTTAAATACTAACTTGGGTTAGAATCCGCTAAATTAATAAATAATTGATTAAATTAAATTGATTATTTAAATAAAGTAATTATTATCATTCACTAACAAGGATAATGTCCATGGGAGCTATCCTATGTCAAATGATCTTTCTCAAACTAAAGCAATCAACACCATCCCTAGAATAATTTAGGCTAGTTTCAGAAAGCTCACACAATGAATTGAATAACCAGAATTAAACTCCAACTTCTTTGTCTACCTTTATCCAATCAAACAAATCCACCTGCTGTATAGGCAAAAAAGAAGAGATAGTCTAGCAAAAGGGCCCCTATGGTTAAAGGTTCCACCTCACTAACCTTGCAGACCACCTCTCAAGAGAATCAGCCAATGAACTTATTTCGTGATGATCTCGCCCTTGAATGAGTCCCTACTGAAATTATTAGAGATTCGTGCGTTATGTTACCTCATTTTCTTCGCGTTTTATAATCCAATAAAATAGAATGTAAAAAATACATTTGATAACTGCTTTGTTGTTTAAAACCAAGCAACCAAGCATATTAAGTTTGCTAAAAATTGTTTTAATTAAAAAAATGAACCTGAAAATAGTTTATAGCCAGACAATGTAAGCTTGAAATATATTCTTAACGACATGATCATTAATAATATTTATGACTAACCTAAAACCAGTAAGCACTCAGAATAAGACATCAATATAGTAAGGACTGTTTTTTTACACTGACATGGAGGTCTGGGTTCAAGTCCTGGTCTGCCCTTTACTAAAAGGTTAACCGATCTTACTTTTACAATTATGGCAGATAAATTTCCTCAAATGCCAAATAACTAATTCCTTTCCCGTGATAATAGATCTAACAGGTAATAAGACGCTGTGAATAAAATAAAATAAAATAATTTAAATAAATTTAAATACTATCCTAATTTAATACAATATAAATAGTTTCCGCTAAAAACATTGTTGAAACTAATGATTAGAGGATTGAGAGTGGATTTTAGATCATTGTGTACACAACTCATTAATAAGAATGGAGACGACATTATTGGTCGTACAATAAATAGTTCTATTATTTTACTTAGAGATTTAAACATTCGAATAAGTTTAATGGTTTTAGTTGTTATATATTAAAAAGAATTGCGTCGACATTTTTGTTCATACAATAAATAGCTCTATTATTTTACTTAGAGATTTAAACCTTTGAATAAGCTTAATGGTTTGAGTTGTTATAAATTAAGCCATAGAAAACACCTGTTGAGGTATCAAAACCCTAATTTTACTTTTAAATCTTCATTTCTCCTTTATTTAAGCTACTCCAACAAGTTGATCAAGTTGTGCGTCAAGCCCAGTAGTTTTCTACCAGAACCTCATCGTGGCCAGCTCAAAAGCTCCATGAATAATGTAAGAGAAACGAAACATATCATAAGAGGGTGAAAGAGGTGTAAAGAAAGAGGTGTGTGTGTGTGTGTGTGTGTGTGTGTGTGTGTGTGTGGAGGGGCCCTAAAAGCGTACGCGAGCCCAAGATGGGGGAGAGAAATGGGTTGGTGGTTTTTCACTAATACCCTCAGCTGTAGAACATATCACGTCATCGCCATACTTCGTCATATCCGGTCGAAGGTGTTTTAGAGGTAAATCATCCTAGAGGATCTGAACATTTTCTGCGTGGGATGAATTGCGAAACTCTGTGAATATACACTGATTTTGGTAGGAATAAAAGTATCTGGAAGTTACTAAATTTACTTAAACCATTTTAACACGGTATATTCATCCATCAAGTCATAATATCTGCAGCTGTGTTTGTTTTGAGAGATATTACAACTCCCTATAAAATAATATTTAATGGTATATTAAAATGGTAGCACTATTGGAAAATATTTTAATTTTCTAAACTGTTCTTTAACCAAGTCAGGGTATACATATTTGGCTAAGAAGGCTATCTATCATTTGAAATAAAAACAGTTTATACGGGGCAATTATCTTTCAATCAATAATTTTACGAATACCTTTACAAACCCATAGCTACAGTCTAAGCGGGTCACTATGTTTGGTTTGAACTTGGATCATATCTTGAGGCCAAACTAATTTTAATTCAAGGTATAAATATACTTTAAATTGAAAAATGACACCTGTACATGGGATTCGAACCCGGGACCTTTGGCCTAGTACGCATTTGCTCTTACCACTGAACTATCCAGGAGTCGTCTCGTGCGCAGGGTCATTCTCCTCTCCTATTTTAAGGCATAGTCTGTGATAGACGTGTGGAAATCGTCGGTTACAAATGTGCTATCAATTAATATCATGAGTTATCAGATAATGCAGACAATGATAGCTAAACGAATGCGCATATAATGATGGATTAAATATCAAGGCTATTATATTTAAAGATTACAGTTATAGCCACATCTAATTATCATATTCTATTCAAGACTCTGAGAACAGGAGGATTTCTTTATAGGTTAGTGGTTAGAGCACTGGTGTACTAATACAAAGGTCCTGGATTCGATCCCCATATCCAGGTGTCATTTTTCAATCTAGAGAATATGATATTTGGATCCGGATACAACCGTGACTAAAAAACTATTTATATTTGCTATTTAATCTATAGTACCACTTTTTTACTTATAGCTTATTTGTCAAATTTTTAAATATATCATAAATATATTTAATGGCTATATTCAATATGAGTATTTGAGGAGAGATTTACGTGATAAAAGCATAGTATACTTTATTCCGGAAAAAATACTTATGTTACATAACTAAAATCTATTAAAATTGATTTTAACGATTTTATTTAAAAGGTATATGTGTGGATTGTTTTGAATGATAAATGACACTGTTAACTGGCCTTAGTATCAATTTAAATATAGTCAGTTAATAACATAAAATTGAAATATCAAATGTTATAGGGGAAGGAATATACTGAGCATTCTATCTATCTATAAATGTATGAGTCTGACATTGAATATTAAATAATAGCCCTACTTTTTAAAATACAACAAAGTCGAACCAATAAATTTGAGCTTTCTTCCTCTAAAGGTATACGAAGGGAACAATTATTTGGGTCGTACAATTTTTTTTAATGGCTTTCTGAAATAATTATTTAGAAATTATAATATAGTGTAAGTATATAACCTTAATAAACCTCATTTCAACAAGCCTTTGTAACGAATATATATTATTGAAATGAGTCTAACCCTTCAATTAAAATTATCTAAGCTCACCTCTTCATGTTTCATAAATAGGGATTTTATAGGTGAGGACCAATGCATAGGAAAACATTGCATCATCTTGAATCTTTTACTAATAGAATAATCCTAGCTGAGGAATTATAATATACGGAACGCACTTAGATGTTACATTTACATAAATTTATTGGTATAACTACTTTTGGTCAATTAAATCAAGGTAAAATATAAAGTGCGATATGATTTATTTAAAGAAATACTTAATTTATCATGAGCTATGATGGAAATTGAAAACGGCACAACACTTCTTTAAAAAAAATCATTAGTAAGATTGTTATAATGATAATAATTTCTGGAGTTATTAAATTAACAGATAAACAAGGAAATAATAATAATAATATGTAGTTATAAAAATATTTAAACAATAGCAGTTTATAGGATTGGCTGATAAGCAAATCGACAAGTGGATAGATTTGCAAATTGACTAGGTTGTAGTTATTAATACCTTTAAAATGTTAACAAAGACAATGGGCCAGTTTCATAGTCAAATTTAGTACGCCTCAAGTGCGGCGCTACACTAAATACAAGACGACACCTACCTAAACTCGAAAATTCTGGTTTAGGTAGGTGTCATCATGTACTTAGTGTAGCGCCGCACTTGAGGCGTACTAAATTTGACTATGAAACTGGCCCAATGAATAAATTTGAATAGTTTTGACGTAAAATATTTTAAAGGCTATATGAAAGGTATGACTTATCAAAAGTAATAGGTAAATTGGTAGGCCATTAATAATGAACTTATTAGTTGAATTAATTATATATCCACTAGTAAATTGTGTGATAACAAGTCAACTAGGAAAGTTTGTTCTGTAATAATTAAACTATTTTAAACAGTGACAGTTATAAAAATGACTAATAGAAAGGTCAATTAGTTTGACTAGATTGTTATTGATGTACCTTACAACAAAGACAGTTAACAGTATAGATATGAATATGAAACACATTAAAATGAAAGTTATGACATAACAAGTAGCATCTTTTGATAAATTATTTAAATATGTACTAACGATCTATAAGTACATAATTTGTTATATAAGCTAATTGTTTATAAAGTTATGCCTGTGTTAGGTATTGAAATAATAAATTATTTAGGAAAATTACTTGAAAATCATCGAATATGTGTCATCCATGTTATACTTGTACACTGTTTTGATTGGTTACAAAAACAGAATAATATAAATATGTACAAATTGATTAATATGGAATAATAATGTAGTATAAGTATAAATTAACTGCTTAAAGGTTTATAATAAAGTGACGTTCCTTCTTTGTTTGGTTTTAATTCCTATCTTTATTAAGTGTTGAACAGTTATGTTAATCTCTGCTAGGTAACAAAATGTTTCGGTGATTACGTTAACTTCAGGTCTTCAAATTGGGACAACGATGTTGTTATCGATGCTAACATGGTGTACTGAAGATGGCAATCATTTAAACAGTCATAATAAATTATGTTTTAATTACCACGATTTATATTATAAATATAACATTTCCTAATTTCCAGAAAATGACCAAATAATATTCGAAAAATTATTTAGCATAGTTTATTAACTGACGCTAACCTTTGAAATAAAAATGGAGTTTAATTTAAATTTAAGCCGGTTTATCCACTTATTAAAAAAACCACTATTATTTTGTCTTTGTTATTTTTTAACTTATGGTAGATCCCATAATGGGTTTGCCAGTGTTAAAGTTATTACTATAAATATGCAAGTATCAGGGATATACAACTTCATTGTAGTCACATAAACAAACAAAACTTTATTAATTAAATTTTTAAATAGATCAAAATGTTAAACTAAATTCAATTTCAATTGCACTCCCTTTATTTGATAATTTTAATTTTGTGGTTAATCACCCATTTGACAGTTTACCTCGGTCGATAGCATGTCAGTCCACTGAGCTAAGAGTACCTGGTTCTATTACTGGTATGGCCAAGAAATGTATCATTGATGAAATGTGGGCTTCCTCTTTCACTCTGTAGAATTAACGGCCGGGGTCTGGATTGTGTGTCTGTTCCAAATATAAGTTAGTTTTTAAGTCGTATGCTGATATAATCAGTTCGTTCAGAAAGAGCACGTTAACTGCCTCAAATAAATGGAATGTTAATCGAGAATTAAAGATAAATACAAATATCTATAACAATAATGTTTTAAACCACGTAGCTGAGTTCTAAAAATATGTAATATGGACATTTTTTTAAGACAATCTTTTTATTTGAGAAATAGTTTGTGAGCTTAATTTAGGTTTAGAAATAACTTGTGAGTAAAAGTAACCACCCATTTGTATGTTCTTTTAATCAATTTGTAGATAAACTATAATTACCCTTGCCCGATGATTTGTAAAACTTGCACCCACTCATGCAGAGGGATGACCGGACCAATAGGGGAAAGGAAAATAGGAGTAGTTTGGGGAGGGGGAGAGGAGAGTAGGAGAAGCCTCACCACCACTGATTACCATTAGTAATATCATTGTGAATTCACCATGACCAACGTACCAGTTGGCTCTATTTGTCATATATATCATCCAGGGACACTCCTGTGATTTAGCATTTCGTGCCGGTACTGGTACGGTAGACGTTGTTTCATCCAAGCGAGGAGGAGGGAGGGGAGATAAAGGGGTGGTAGGTATGAGTAGGGGATGAAGGAGAGAGAGAGGGTGGTAAAGGGGCTAAATTTTAATATTTTATCGGTAACCGGTGCATGTGTGATGGACGGAGCGAACGGGTTTTTGAAAAGAAGCGGTGCGGAGGTTATCGAGAGTGTTTGAATGCTACGTGCATACATATTTATACATGAATCTTCATCATCCACATGTATGACGTCATATTTTGGGTTTCGAAAACCATGCAAGTTGAATGATTGTATGAGATGAACTTTGCATACTGTTCGATATTGTTTCCATGAAGTTTCTATCTATTGAGAGAGAGGGTTGGTGAGAACAAGGGAAATGGTATATTTTATTTTTGTTCAAAACAATTTTCTTTTTTTTATCACTTTTATGTAGAAATAAATATTAGTAATCGGGTGATCAGTTATTTAAACCTTGTTTAAAAACTGTGTGGTTGTTGAAAATTATGTTTATTAAAGAAATTAAATGGGAGAGCCCTGAGAGGGGTTGAAGACCTTTTAAAAGGTTGTATTATTTATTGAGTGGTCTGATATTGTATAGTATCCTTTTTATCCAAGTGTAGGTAAAAGTCTGACCAGTTAAAAAGTTCAACCTCTAGCATTAAAATGTTGTTTTTTGATGTGTGATAACTTACATAGAATTCTATAAAACAATCCCACATAATCTTAAATGTTCTGCTGTCATCCTGTCGAAACAATGCTTTAATCTCAAAGGTATGTATTTTCCCAAATGGGGTTATTTATTTTTTTAAACTTTAAACTACAAGATTTAAACTTTTTAACTGGTCAGAGACTTATTGATAATCCTTACCTTAAATTCTTTTAAATTTATACTAAAATTATTAAACACTTTCTTAAAATTTCGTGGAATTTTTAAACGTATGCATGAAGTCTCAGCGTTCTATTTTTTGTAGCACCATGTTTTACTATATATTAAATTTATATGTAAATGTAATAATTACGATAACGAGTTATGAATGGGTAATATTTAATTTAGAAGAGGTGTACCATAATTTTCTTGAAAGGAGAATGAAATATTTTTGGAAAACCACCCTCAGTACACCTGGCCGGGATTAGAGCCCTGAGCTCCCTGTCATTAGCGACCTAGGCCAACACAAGAGTGATGCCTCAGACTTGTGACCTTTTAATCAGGCATTTATTACGTAACATCCTTAAGAGTCCTAAGAGTATTTTACAGTGCATTTGACGTATTTTATAGGATAGCGTATTTATATTTTAACCTTAAATAAAATTGACAGAAATATTTTGGTAGAAAGAATATTTAAGGAAATAAAACCATATATCTCTTCATTAAAAATTAACATTTTAAATCTCTTAACCTTATCCATCACACTCACACTAGACTAAACGACGGCCAGATTAAAGTTCTAATCAAGCTGGGTGAGAGGGCTGTTTCCTAAATGGTTTTCCATTCAATCTTCATGCAAATGTAGGTACACTTCTTCTAATCTCAATCTAACTAGTACCTCATATATTAAAGTAATTCAAGGATAGGCGTATGACTTCAGTGGGTTGTAAGAAGCAGTGCTAAACTAATAACAATATACTATTTTATTTTTAATGTATATGCATTGATAATATCTATAAAAAGTGACATCACATTAAACGACATGACATAATAATAGTTAAACAATAATTAGAAACTTTTCTAGCTGTCATATAAGGTTTATTTTATAACATTTAAGAATTAACTCGACTGGTTATACAATGGTGTTTAATGTATCACTTGTTCAGTACCAAAATTATTTTAGAAATAAACAATGCTCTAATAAAATACCTTTAATAAACATTGTAGGAATTTAAACCCCGAGATCAGTGGCACTGCTAGACAAGTCTAAATGGCATTGACATTTATTTGCCAATCATGTGGCTCAGACATAAGTAAAATGAGGTAAGGAGATATTACAAATGGATGTTTTATTGAAAATGGATAGATAAACAGTTAAAATCAGATTAAAGAACTACTAATTCTATCTGGTTACAACGTTGTTTGGAGAGATTTTTATAAAAGGTTTATTATGTTTTTTATTGAATTATTCTTGTCAACACGTTTCACCCATTCAGACTATAGGTATATTTACTAATTACTGTAATGTGTTAAGAATAGCTATCATGGCTGAATTTAGATAAGGTGCACCCGCATTTACGTGGAAAAACAATAAAACGTAATTTAGATTTAGATTCTCTCATATCACTCAACTGGGATTCGAGTCCTGATCTTCCTGTTATTGGCTTTAAAATATATTGGAAGAGGAATGATTTAAAACTAAGACCACTTGACCACCAAAACGAGTCACTAGTTTAAATCCAACTATATTCTATAAATATGCTAGAAACTCGCTAAGGCTATATGATAGTTGATTAGAGGATTAAAATGTTGTGGTTTGCTCGATTTAAAACACAATATCTCAAGTTTATTTGTATTTAAAAAAATATTTCCTAAATTTTATTCGTATACAATTGTAATACCTTTTTGAGAAAATTAATAATAAGTATGCATTAACTAATATTGTCAAAAAGTAATTACTTATGAGTCTATTCACACCAAGAAATAAAAAATGACAGTTAAGAAACATATCACTTGTTTTGAATAAAATAGATTTATTATTATTATTAGCATCACGTCTTACTACCCGTTCAAGTTATACGCAAAAATAGATTTTAAATACACGTTGAACTCTCGGATGAATCCATCATATGAGACCATGTCATAAGGCTTAATATTCGATTAACCGGGAAATAAAATCCATGACTATGCTCCCTCCAGAAATGGTATCTCAGGACAGTTTTTAATCTCATTATTTTGACAACCAAATTATTGTGTTCAGTTTAATAGTTTTTTTAGATTTAGAATCTTTTTTTGTCAGTTATATTATTGTGTGTACTGAAACGGGTTCACTGGTTTCAATTTCAGTGTTTTCTAAAATATAATACAGATAGCATAACCACGATGCGATTTCTTGCTGTCATGCGTCAAGCTGTGTTCCCTATATGATCTAGGTGCTATTTGGTGTGAAAGATGGGATATTAAGGTGATCCGACTATACATGATGAAAGGTTGTCTGACACCTGGTGTAAAATTATGCCTTCGTATGCTTACTTGATATCCTGCCTAATTTCTCGCGTCTTAATTGAACGCCTCACATCACACCTTGGTATCGACGCAATGGAGCTGTGGCGTGCCTTACCTCGCCCCCCCCCCCCCCAACNCCTAACTCCTCCCCACTCTAATCCAACTATCGACAACCCCTTCAGAGGAATCTGAAAGTCAAGGTTTCAAACAGTTACACGTGAGTGATGCAAGTACTGGGGGTCAATGAGATATCTAGACTTCAGTTACCGGACAATTAGATCGACATGTATTACATCTGACCAGAAATGTAACAGCTTGAAAGACAAATGCAACACGTTGTTTGAATGGCATTGCTTCGTATGGTAGATATATATGATATTATAACTGAATTATATTACAAATTTACAATTAGATTACCTTTTTTATAAAACAATTTTATTTTTGGGGAGTAATATATAACTTTATAAAGTATAAATAAATAATTTATAATAATATATATATATATTTATAATAATATATATACTAACAAGCCCATGCACAAAGTGCGCTGTTTTTTTAGTTAAATTAGTTTATCAGTTAACGAGAAACAATAAATACATTTTTATGAACAAAAAGTATACAAATTCTAACATTAAAGTTCTAAAATGTAATTTTGTCCTATTACACAGAAAGAAAAAAAGTAACAACTGAAATATGGGGGGAAATATTTACAAAATAACCGCTCAAAATGCGCCATATTATGTTGAAAAAGAAAAAAACTGGTTTTCTTGATATATACTTTGCCGAAAATAAATATTTTTCTCATATGAGTGTGTAAATGTAGACACTTTCAGTAGTCTTCAAATTAATACTACAAACACGGCCTGAATAACAAAATAATAAAGAGACAAACCTTCCATAGAAATTCCAAGTTCATCTCAATCTTTGATAGACTCCTCAAATACAATTATTGCTCCAAGAATAAAAAAATACTTTTCATAGAGATTCCAACGCCATCTCCATTCTTGTTGCAATCTTTATTTAAATCAATAATACAACTAAATGAAGGCGACATCAGTGGCCTTGTTAAAAATTATTAAATTCGATCAAAAGTATTTTAAAATAAATTCTTACAAAGGAATTTATTTCCCAAAGATAGGATGAGATAAACAAAGATTCCATAAATTTAATGACAGGTAACCCCTAACCAAAGATGCGTCCCTAAGCCCCAGCCATTCCAGAGATGCGTCTGGGGGAGGGGGGGGGGCTGAATGGAATTGAAGGATTGTGGGAAATTTTACGTTGATGCGTTTGGGGGTGAGGGGGTCGAATGGGGCTGGGGAGATTTTTTATAATGTCTTAAGAGGTAACCACACCCGAGGATGGGCACTACAATCCCCCAGAATTGTGTAGAGAGGATGAAGGGGGAAGAGGATAATATTTTCTACCTTTGTTTAAAACGGATGTACTTACTTACCCTTTGGCATCAGAAACTTGAAATTTAATTTCTACACTGCATTACACCCTATCTAAGGTTAGTTAGAATCTGACCCTCCCACCCCATCACAATAATGCTACAGTAAAATCACTTTGGAGCTAAACAAACGACTCACGAGTATAGTGGGGGGAAATATATTAATCTCCCTCTTCCCCCTTCCAGGAAAAGAAAATCGTTTCTTCACACAAAACCCCATCCAACCACTCAATATCATCAATATTCGATACAAAGGGTTGTTAATAATCAACTGTAATTATCTTGTAGGATAATATAGGTTTCAATTCATTATTTATAAATGGAGGATAAGGGCTAGCGAAAGAAACCTGTAGCTCGCTGAGCAAATCAGCCATCATCTTCCTCCCTTGCTACTGAATCTAACTGCAAGTAGAAAAATAAACGGCATCAGGAGAAACTCGTTTACACACAATTTGTTTCATTACGCTTCTCAAACGATAGCTGTTTAAGCAACAGCCGAAAAGATGGAAGCTTTTATTCTTTCAACGTGAATAAAGCCCGAGAACATTATTTTCAAATAAATACCGGATAGGTAGGCCTTAAAAACCAATTTAAGATAATATTTCAAGAAACATTGTAAATATCCCTCTTACTTCGTAAGTGCCTTTTAAGATTGCATGCTACTGACAATGAACAAACACCTCAGCTAGATAAATTGAGGTAGAGGTGCGTTTTCTTGGATTGTCAAGCGTGCAATCTACGCTGGGTAGTGGCGGATGTTCCATGCTGCGTGCACTGTTTCCGGCACTTCCGATGTTGGGGAGGATATGGTTGCGGAATCCTCAAAGTGAAGGCCACCCCCCGTGATTTTACCCTCCTTCTTTTCCCTCTCCACAACTGTAATTTGTAATTGCTGGCCAACTTTACACTCCTGTGAAGTGTAGACTCGGCACGATCTTTATTAAGGAGCTAATTGTTACAAGTGCGTGATTGCAGCTTATTGACTTGCCCCGAGTTAGCATGTACCTTATTGTGGGACAAGAACTTTGCAAACACTAGACACATCCCAATATTTTTTATTAATTATTTGGTTACTATTATTCTAGTATGATGAACGCACTCGCAAGGGTTGCTAAAACAATTGCTTTATCTAGTTATTTGATAATATTAGAGATTAAATGTCTAAATGAACCCTGCTAAAAAGAAGAATTTAGATTTATCATGTATATTATTTACATGTTTTTTTCCTTTAATTCTTAATTTATTTATTTTTCATTGAAACCATTCTTCCACTTAAGAGAGTCACTGTTTAGAGTGCTTACATTTGTGTTTTTTATATATTATTTTTTGAGAAATTTTATTCTGTTGCTTGTGAATGAAGTTTTTCCTTGGTTCTAAATATACATAGTAATTTTGTTGAGTGTGATAGGGAGATAACGATAGAAAACCCCTTACAATTTACTTCATTTTCATAATAAAGCTTCAAGGTTTGTCTACACTTGCGAATTTATGTGGAGTCTTTACTGTCTCGCTATCTTACATTTAGAGAAAGTATTGTGATCGTCAAATAAATTGAACTCGAGATTTTGATGAATCTCGACGTTCCATGACCCCCCGAATCCGAAAAGGTGTGTTTTAATTTCCGTCTGTATGTATGTCTGTCTGTACCTCCGACTAAAGCCTAAACTATTTTACCGATCGGCTAAAACTTGGTAGTTTGAATTTTTATAAGGTTGCTCCAAGGAGTTCTTGGAATCGGATATCAAACCCTAAAATAAAGGGTAGTTTACTGAAGGGAAAAAAGAGAAAATATCGATTTTTTTCAAAATTGTATAACGATTTTGATTAAATTTCATTTCTAAACATTTCTAAATATTTCAAGCAAAATGGTAACTCTCAATATTTAAGCAAATGTCTTTAAGGGCTCCGGTCTGATGGGAAAATTATCAGTTTTTATCATATATCCAAAAATATTTGAGATATGAAAATACTTTCATTAAAAATATATAGATCTATATATAATACAAATATTTTAAAACGAAGTATATTTTTATAAAACCAATAACTTTCAAGCTCTAAGCAAATATTTATATTTCTTAGCTTTGCGAAGACAAAAGGTAAGGTATAGATACTGTGAAAAAAGTCGAAACTCAAATTTTGATGGATATCGACGTCTAATGGCCCCCTGAACCCCAAAAATTGGTCTTTGCAATGCCATATCTATGTGTGTCTGTTTGAACTTAGAATTAATAGGGTTTTAATAAAGAGTTAAAAGAGAAAAATAGAGTTTCTCAAAATCGGCTCTAACAATTTTGATTTAAATTGGTATCTAGTTGTTGATTGATAATAGAAATATTTTTTATAAAACCTACAGTTTCTGAGATATTGGCAAATATAATAATACAATTTTGTGAGATTTAGTTGTTGTAATGATCCTGTTTCATTGAATTGATTTCTAGTGCATTTAAATTAAGGCTGTGTCAATTTTATTTAGTCTGACTGTACTGTTTTTGTTTTATTTCCGTACACGTGCAAGCAGGCTACGTTGAATAACATTCAGTTTGCTTGTTTACAGCCCTCTCAATGATTGAAGAAAAAAGCCTCGCACTAAAGGTGCGAGAAAGAGAGCAATATGCTTCATTTTGTAAATTATATTGTTTTATATTCTTTTCTAGAAGTAGTTTTACTTGTGTCCGTAAGAGCTCAGTAGTACCCAGGCAAAATCTGAGTTTGAAATCTGATAATAAGGTGTTTTTTTGCCTTTACTAGACAGAACTGTTAACTGTTGATTCGGGTTAAAACGTGTGTGTGCCAACATGGCAAATGCATTATTATATACATATATATAGTAAATCAACTTTCAAGCATTTACTTTTTTCGACTAATAAACAAATGACTTCTGTAATTTTTAAATAAAATAGTAAAATGTGTTTAAATATAAGATATTTAAATCGCAGATCGCAGGTACAGTACGTGTGGAATATACCATAGCGTGACATTTTAAAGAGATACTATTTAAGTTTTAACGCAATAATTCTCTAATGCCATAGAGTAAATAAATAAAAGTAAATCTCACAAAAAGTTTCTTATATTTCCTTAAATCTCTTAGGAGAAATGTTTGTACAAAAATGATCTATCCCCATTTTAGACTCAACAGATAATATTTACATTCTCTATTGGTTAAAATGTATAAATTAGGAATTTAATAGCAATGCGAAGACATGAAAATGTACAACACCTAATAAAATGTCGATAATTTAAAACGAAAGTAGAAATTTTAATACGAAGTGTTGACCCTTTTGGTCGTAATATTGATATTTATCGGTCCAAACATACACATGAGGACAGTAATTCTTTAAAAATTAAATTATAAGATTTAAAACTGGGGCTCAAAAAATGTTTTACATTAATATAGTGCAATTTATGTTTGGGTTTGCTAGTGTATAGTATTTAGTTTCACATATATTACGAGTTTTGAGTAAATATCCCCCATTTTAAACATTAGAGCGAGATAGTCCTGCAAAGCTACGTAACATTTATCCCTTTATCGAAATAGTATTAACGATACCATTACCAAATAACCTATTTTTAAAATGTTTTTTCTTTGTTTGTTGCCAATGTACTCAAAAAGTACTCATCAGATCTAGACGGGTACTATTCGGTTTTGATCTTTATTTTTCACGTAACCATGTTAAATAATATTCCATCACGCTATCTCATCAGCGAGAAAATAGTATTGGAAAAACTGGGCGTTATCAGTGAACATTCGTTGCAGCTGGTATTGGGGGTACATAAGAGGGAGTATGATCTTAGCTGGGGTGTTGAGGAGGAAGAGGTGGGGCAGAGTATGTTCCTTCGTGAATTTTCATACGCACATATAACACTGTTCCCTACTAAGTCTAATCCTTTTCTAACATTAATTGAAGTTGTCATATGTAGTGATGTGTTGTTTAATGCGATTGAAACCACGGGCAAATACTAGAAAATAATATAAGGATAGTTAAACTGAATCAAAATGTCGAGATTGATAACTTCAATGAATTTATTAACCTTATTATTTTAAGGTGATTAATAAATTAATAATTATTGTTTAAGGGTGGATTTTTAAAATAAATTTATACCTGCATAAAACACCCAAGTACATTACATAAATAAAAATTTCACTTTTCCCACCAAATAATTGAGATTATTTTTACTAATACTTACAAAAAGGTATTCTTCTGAAATTCAGAAGGTAAATCATTAACATAATTTATTGATAATTATAATTTAAATTTCACAAGCATTTAGTAAAGAAAATCTACATTTCTAGTTGTATTGTAAAACAATTAATTATTTAAAAATTATTTTGAACGACTGATCTTGAGAAAGTATATGGAAAAAACCGGTTTAGCCATGTACAAAACAAGAGTGGATAAATCAATAAAGCAGCTAAGTAGAATGAGAAGAGCTTTTGAAATACTTAATATGAAGAACGTGTGCACTTTCGTTAATAACCAAGATAAACATCTACCTGTCATTGACTTTCGAAGGTTCCTCACCATGATTACTGGGGCTACGAGTGTGGTTTGTATTGTAGCTTTTATAGATGATTGACACGAATTGCGATATTGGTGCGCGACATTAGAACTCCTAGAGCTAACATAGATATTTAACATTCCACATGTTGATTTTTTTTACTTTTTCTCCACCCATCGGAAAGAGAAGTATTGTGATAATAGAAAAATCGTACTTTAGTTCTTGATAAGTGTTAAAGTTTCATGACCCTCTCGCAACCTTAAAAAGTGGCTTTCGTGATGCCTGTCGGTCTGTCTGTTTGTCGGCCTAAAGCCCAATCCATTTTAGTGGTTGGGCTAAAACTTGGTACCTGAGGTAGCCCAGAGGATTGTTTTCGAATTAGATAACCAACCCTAATAAAGGGTAGAGCTACCTAGGACACAAAAATAATAAGAAATTGATTTTCTTGGAATATACTTCACCAACTTAAATCAAAATTCATCGAACAACACAGTTTAACAATACAAATGATATAGAAACTCTCATTTTTCAATCCAAATGATTTTGAGGGTGCTTTACATATGCGGATATTTTTAATTTATATCATTTTTACGAAATAATGTATCATTGTAAAATATGAAGATTCTGATTTATAAGAAGAAGATATATATATATATATATATATATATATTAAATTGATTGTTATGCCTTTTGGTGGACATAGATTTCCCCTTTTTCTCAATGTTTCTGTAATAATGAATTTTTGGCACATCTGAGGCTATTTCTCCTAGAGTAGGTGAGTGATTGTCTGAAACCTAACTCCTTGGCATCTCCAATAATTACCGACAACGGTAAGCTTTTATTTTTAAGTCTGCTGGTATGAAACAACTATCCCCTAAACCTTCGTATCAATTGGTGTATATATATATATATATATGAATTAATCTCCCTCAAAACAATACGTTGAGGATTATTCCTTTATATCATTTTTTGTTTGGGCTAATTAAGAAAATAACAAATCTTGATTTCATTATTTCAATAAACGTTGCTTTATTGATTTGGTAACTACTTGAGTTTCCTTTTTTTAATAAATATATATATATATATATACCTAAAATATATACCTATATATAATAAATATCTATACACCTATTATATATATGTTTCTTTATTTATTTGTAAAATATTTAAGTTTCCTTTTTTTAATATATAATATATAAGCACATATTATGTACTTATATAAATTATAGGTATATAGGTATATATTTATTAAAAAATGGAAACTTAAATATTTTCCAAATAAGTAAAGCAACGTTTATTGAAAGAATGAAGCCGAGATGTGTTATTTTCTTATTTAGCCCAGGCAAAACATTATATATTAATTATTAATATATATATTAAAAAGAGAAAATTTAAATATTTTACAAATAAATAAAGCATCGTTTATTGAAATGATGAAACCGAGATGTGTTATTTTCTTAACTAGCTCAAACAAAAAATTATATAAATGAATAATCCTTAACATATTGTTTTGAGGGAGCCTATTTTATTTTAAAACCACAAAGAATATTGGCAAAATCAACTGTGGGAAAATACTCACGGTGCAAGCGTAACCCTTCCAGCTCTTTACTAAGAACATAACCAGGCTATTTATAGTACCAGGTGAAACTCTTTAAGGGACCCTGAACAATGAAAGCACTTTCTGCTCTCGATATAGGGAGTTTTTTTCCTACTTGAGAGAATTCAATTGACTGTTGGTAATCCTTTACTTTGATCTGAAATCCTGTAAGCTATGATTCTTAAAATCTCGAGCATTAGAAAATAAAGTATAATCTTATCAATACAGTTCATGTTTTGTAGATAGGGCTTTTAAAGAAATACTAAAAAAAATTGTTTCCAAAATTGATAGCACTTGACTATTTTATAGTATTATTTATGGGGATTGATAATATTATCGGTCAAATGTGACAGCTGCAGGTCACATGACTTTATGTATAAATACTTTAAAGTAGATATAGTATATTTTTTAACTGTTGGATAGGCTTCAAATGAAAATAGAACCTTAACTAGTAAATAGTATTATTATTATTAATATTAAAGTGGGTATTTACAAGCGGGTTAACTTGAATAGTCTGATCTATAATCATTTATGGAGGTAAGTCACCGCTTGTACAAATACATTACCAGTGAAGAATAAAAGATAAAAATTATATTGAGTTACCGATAGAAATATATATATATATATATATATATATATAAGTGAAGACCACGGGAATAGTCCAGTGGTAGAGAATAGGCTTGGGTCACTAAGACAAGAGTCACCGGTTCAATACCCATGTCCAGTAGTCATTTTCAAAATTTTATGAAACCATTTGCTTAGCAGTATGCCCTTGCGAAACTTTCACACATTCACCATTTCCCCCCCTCCCCCGTCCCCCCCCCCTGCAAAAAAAAGACTTGGTCATTTCTTGGCTTGTTGAAATTAAATACTCAGCGAAGTGTATACACAAAACAGTAAAGATAGGTTATCTTCCCAATTGATACAAAAATATTCTTAGATTTTTCTTTTAACTTAAATTTTAAACAAACAATAGGTGTTAATGTAAATTGAGTATGTTATGTCAGAAGTGAAACTTCTTTTTCACATGAAACTTCTCTATGTTTCCCCTGTACTTTTCTGAACTTCCTTCTCTGGCTTCATTTCTAAGTTCACTCGAAGTTTACCTGAAGTTATTATTTATTGGCGAATGTAACTTGACACATGTTAAAAACCAGAGATATATTTTTTTATTCATTGTATTTATTTTAATGTAAATTGTTTAAATTGTGTAATAACATCGTGAATTATAGCACAACTGTTTAAAGCTCAGTTGTCACAAAAGTAAATTACAATACATCGTGAATTAGAGCTCTTACATCTCAGTTGTGCAAAAGTGGATGCTAGCGGATCGTTGATCCGAGCTGAACTGACTGAACTGACGGGACTGAGATAACTAACTACCTTGGTTGAACTTTACTGGGTAGAACTGACTTACCGCCCGCGTGGAGGCTAGAGAGAAAGACCGCGTGACCTGCCCTCTAGCGGCACACACAGTTCAACAGCGTGGGTGATACGAAGAATGTGACGTCACAATACATACACCCCAGGCACACAAAAAAATGACCAAAACAAAACTCTTGTAACTAGAATAACACAAAAAATGGTATAACAGCATAACAGCATTGAATGTGAGATTCATGGCACACCAAAAATAAGCATAAGAATAAATGCTATTATAAATATATAAATAAGTAAATGCAAAATCTTTAATGGACGCGAGTAGGCCTACTCTGACTTATCATTAAATACGAAAATTTGAACACATACAGTTTTAATTTGTATGTTCTTTTGCCTAAATTATAATTAGTTATCTAAATTAGTAATATTATTGATATTAACACACATACATATATCAGTAACAAGAGGTTATATAGAGTGTTACATTTTATGTAAATAATCCTGTTGCTTTATAGTATTACTGCACGTAATTACTATATGTATAGTTTGACACTGATAAACATTGTATCTATCAATATCGGTGAAAGAAAGAAAAATGTATGGTATTACCAACTATGAAGTCCTTCTAACAATGATATAATAATACAAGCAAGCTTAGAATTATTAACCTAATGACATCTTTCCAACAATCATTTTATAATAGAATTATGAGGCACAAGAGTCTTGGTCACAACTGTTCGTAGATATAATAAGATGGAGGGGGCATGCAATATACGAATCAACACTTATGTTAACCATGTATAAACCCTTACTATTATAATACAACCTTTATTTTAATATATACACTTAGATACAAATGCAAGAAACACGTTTATTATTGTCAAGAGTACATGTCAAAGCTGTCATGAGAGGAGAACGCTTATAAATAAGCTAACAATAACAAAAAAACCTATCCCAACGGTTTGACTTTCCCAGGACATGTTTTAGTTGTGAAACATGAGCGCGGCGCTAAGTGATGCCCTTTTAGCCTCTACTAATTGAACCGTTACTTCGCTCAAACATTTGATGATAACAACGTGCTCAGATCAGCGAAAATTCAATTTCCCCGCAATCCCTGCAGCCGTATCACTAATCTGGTGGATTTTATAAACTACCTTTTGACCTACCTTATAAGGAATCAGATGTCGGTCTTTGTCGAAGTGTTTACCAACGTAAGCTTGTGTCCGTTTTAACTGTTTAAGATCGTTAGTCCACTTATGGAGGGAGCTTCCTTCTGCCCTTCCTTTTTGCACTACCGGTAAAGACCATTTAAGGTTCAGGGGTGTCAAAGGTTCATAGCCCAATAACAATTATGCTGGCGTATATTTGTGACTACTATTTTCAGCATTGTTGAAAGCAATTTTTAGCCAGTGTAAATTAGAATCCCACTCTATTATGCAGATGGTGATAGGCTATGAGTGCAAATTTTAAATTTCTATGAGATCTCTCACATAAATTTGGCTGATGATAATAGGGCACTCTAGTATAATGTTTTATACCAAGTTGAAAACACAGGTTTTTGAAGATGTGAGAAGTAAATTGGGAACCATTGCTAGAAACTATGAAACAAGGTAAACCAGAGTTTTTGAAGATGTTATTTTGTAAAGCACGTACAGTCTACTCGGCCGTAGATTTACTTAGAGGTAAGAACCACATGAACTTAGAAACTACATCAATAAGAATGTATTTATTACCGTTTTTAGAGATGAGTAATGGGCAAAAGAAATCTATGAACTAACGATGCATCGGATATTCTGATACTGTTGATGACCAGTATCCATATTTATAATTTTGACCTGGCTTAGACCGTATACAAATATCACATGACCGAACGTTGGTGCGTACGTCTCTATCCATACCATATAAAAAAAAACTTTTACGTATAAACCTGATGTTTTTGGCGACCCCTAGTGTGCTCCAACCGGCGAAATGTGTTAACACTGAAATAGAACAATATGAAAAGATTTGGAACATGTATTTTCCATTGTGATTTAGTCGATGGTTTGTAATATAAAATATTATTCAAAATTTAGTAATTGGCAATACTCTCTTTGTTTGATACGCTCAATTAGCTAACTTAGTTCTTGTTCTTTTTGTTGTGCAGATAGTATTGATATATAAATTTCCGTTATTTGCGTTAAGATTCCAATATTCGAAACATTATTGTTGCCACTTTCTATTGTTTCTTCTTCGAACCTCCTAGATAGCGCATCGGCTATAGGATTGTCCTTGCCTTTTCTATTCACAATGTTGAACCTAAGTTTCTGTAGTTGAGTAATCCAACGTGCTATCCTACCTATTTGTCGTGGATGTTGAAGTAGCCACGCTACAGCCGAGTTATCAGTGTGTAGTTCAAACGGTGCGATTCCAAATATTGTCTGAATTTGTTTATGGCATGTATAATAGCAAGGGCTTCAAGTTCATAGGTAGGATAATTTAACTCTTGGGGGTATGGAGTACGACTAGCGTACGCTACTGGTAGTATGTGTCCTTCTATTCTTTGAGCTAGCATAGCTCCAAGACCTGAAGAGGAAGCGTCGATTTGATGAATAAAGAGTTTACCAAAATCTGCCATTGTTAGAATGGTTGCCGTAATAATAGCCTTTTTTAGTTGAGTGAAAGCTTGGCTTCTTTTAAATGAATCTTATGTTCGCTAATGTTGTTGGAGTAGATAACTAAATCGTCTAGGCAATTATAAACGGATTTATATTGAATATTTCCAAAGATTATGTTTATAAGCCTGGTCAAAACTCCTGATCCGACTGATAAACCAAATGGGAGATAATTATATTCAAACAATCCTGTTTGCCTAACAAATCCCGTATATTGATTGCATTATTCTTTTAAAGGAACTTGGTGAAATGACTTATTTAAATCCAACAATGTAAATATTATAGCCTTACCTAAATATTGGAACGTCATTTTTTGCGTGGGTAGAGGAGTAGCTTCAAAATGTAGGTTCTTATTTAATTTTCAATAATCCACAACTAAACGGTGTGATTTACCTTGTTTAGAAACTAAAAAGGCAGGTGAAGCAAATGGGCTGTTGGAAGGTATTATTATGTCTTTATTTAGAAGTTCAGTTATGTGATTGCGTAGCACATTTAGCTTGGGAGGGGCAAAATAACATGGGCGTGATCTGACAGGGGGTTTTGTCCAACATGACAATCTCATACGTCATCACGTTATTCTTACCGATTTTATCCGTGATCACGTCACCGAACTCACTTAATAGCTCTCGTAACAATTCATGGCTCTCGGTATCCTTGTTGATCATATTAATAGATCTTAGTTTTGACAGTCCTTTCAGCTCTAATGTAATAACTCCTTATTTATTATGACGGAACATAGCCTATTTGTTATTCATGCATATTATCATTTTAGAATTTTCAATAACTTCTTTTCCCAAAAGCAAGTTTATCGTTTGTTTAGGTGCCACAAGAAATCATATAGGCCAAGACAGGCCGCTAATACTAAGAAACACTTTGATCTTTTTATTAACTTCGAATATTCTATTATCTGCCGTGATACATTCTATATTGCCGTTTTGTTACTTTTTTATACATTTGTTATTTCATAATTATTCATAAAACTGTGTAGTACATACGTTATTGATGGATCCACTATCTACTAATGGGCATACTTTATATTTTCCTATATTAGCTTCTTAACACAACATTGATACACAGGTATTATTGTTACGTGCTAAGTATTTTTGAAAACTTAGCTAAGCGCTTTGCGTGGACCTAGATGATTTTCCGCGCACATACCGATTTTTTTGGTTATGTTTGGGTCCTTTACTTCTAATAGGGCAGGTAGATACTAAATGTCTAGGAGAATTGTAAGAATAACAACTTTTAGTTTTAGACCTAGTTTGGTCAATATAATTGTTATTGTTAGGTCTCACCCTATTGTTAAGAACGTACTGTATAGTACTGTACTTTCGGTAGTTGTCAGCATTGTATCGTGGGGGGATATAATTTTTATTCGGGTCGGCTCGTATGGATTGTTGTATGGGAACAACACTACTGGGCATTTAATTTAATTTTTCGTATGATTCTAACCTTTGTAGCTCCCACAAGGTATTAATCTTGTTAGAGATATCTGTATTTTGATTCTGAGTTTGAGATTAGCATAAATCTTCTGTAACTGCTCTTTATCTGAATATCCTCTGTGTCTTTTAAATCATGTTTGAATTCTGATAAAGTAATTAGTACTGCTTATGTGGGGATTTGTTTTGACATTTTAATTTCATTTTCTATGCGTTCAACATAATCTACACAAAAGAAAGTTTTTTAAAGCAATCTAAAAAACTATTCCAAGAATTCCAAAGATTATAATTGTTTATAATCCATTGCCCTTTATTTTCTCCAAAAAGTTCAGGAATGGCTCTTAAAAGTTCTAGACGCTCTAATCTGTACAATTCCTTTAAAAACATTAATTGTTCCAGAAAGATTAGAGGATCCGAATTGTTCCCTAATTTTAAGTTCCATTTCTGATCTATTTTGAGAATGGTAACGTCTTTCACTCTAGAATTAGGAATAGTCTCTACTATGTTTATTTTGGGAGGAAGTTCTATTTGATTTTTTGGATTTTTACTTAGATTTTCGAGCGAAATAACAGTTTGTTCCTTTTCAGCTGTTTTAGGTATATCCTTTTTTTTATAATATCCTGGTTTATGAACGTATCTATTTTAAGAGAAAGGGCCATTAATGGTTCGATTTTAAAATTAACTTGCTCAATGTCACAACTCAAACGTAGTATCCTATCTCAATATGCCTAGATTTAGTCACACATTTCTTTGACTGAGAAAAACTGGGGAATTTAGTTTCCTTAACCTGGGTTGACAAATTGTTTAGCTTTTGTTCGATAATGGGAACCTCGATGGAATCTATAGGCATTAACTCAATGACTACTCGTAAATTTCCCTCATCCTGTTCCTGATATATTATTTCTCGAAATTGTGACCGCATTTTATCTGTGATCGACCCTTGATTAATATTCTAATACGCAATTCGTATTGGAGTTCGTCGGATTCAAGTCTGTAAAATTCTCGGCTTATTTCAGTTTTATGTAATGAACACACTGTAGTAATTAAAGAATGTTCTATTTGTTGCTATGCACTAGTCCGCCCTGACCCACTTGACATGTACTCTTCTATTTAGTTTTGTATCACCCCTTGAAAATGTATAAGGAAATACACACATATGTAGAACCATACTATTAACCCTCTATTCATGATATATATATATTATGTAGTCTATTTATTGCCATTTACGTATACATTTAAACAAGAACATAGTAGCGCCAGGAAACTTGTCTGGCAAATTACTCGCGTCCCTATACATTAATTAAATTTCCACATCACTTTAAAATGTCATATCATACTAAAAATAGTCAACTTTCCAACTTAGCTGTAGAACTGTAGTAGTGACATCTTGAAGAACTGTGCTGGCGGTCTCTGTAGAGCTCCATGGTGACTTCTAATTGGTGTTTGTAGTAGGGGTGAATGATGGTTTTTAGGAAGTTGTTGGAGAGGAATACCCACGTATGGTGAAGAGTTGTGGACATTGAGATGACTTCTTGTAGACACGGACGGTTGGTTCGATTCTTCGTTGATGAGTTGAATATCCAAACTTGTTTGCTTAGGAATTTCCCCGGTTGACGAATGCGTTTGATTAGTTCTGTTGCCATAGGACTCTTTATTATCTCTGCTACCATGAAACTTCTCTGTTTCCCCTGTACTTCTCTGAACTTTCTTCTGTGGCTTCATTTCTAAGTTCACTCGAAGTTTACTTGAGGTTATTATTTATTGGCGAATGTAACTTGACACATGTTAAAAACCAGAGATACATATTTTCATTCATTGTATTTATTTTAATGTAAATTGTTTAAATTGTGTAATAACATCGTGAATTATAGCACAACTGTTTAAAGCTCAGTTGTCCAAAAGTAAATTACAATACATCGTGAATTAGAGCTCTTACATCTCAGTTGTGCAAAAGTGAATGCTAGCGGATCGTTGATCCGAGCTGAACTGACTGAACTGAGATAACTAACTACCTTGGTTGAACTCTACTGGGTTTAACTAACGTCACACTCTACAGAAGTCGGTAAATAAAATATTATCCGCTGATATCTTTTTTATCGCTGTAAGCTTTGTACTAGTTGAGTAAAGGGGATGTTGACTACCGAAATAATATATAGGATAGTCTATTTTGTTGGCATAGGTTTTATGTCAATTCAAAGTGACCAAATCATTATAATTTCTAATTAAAAATACATTAATTGTTCAATTAAAGAAATAATTGCTATACCAGTCTAGTTAATATTTATCTCTTTTTAAATTAAAAAAATTATATAATATTTAGTAATGTGGTTTTTCCCTTGACTTTAATTTATTGTTTTAATATATGGATTGGGCTATGTCTGCATTGTTTTTAGAATTTATTTTTTAAAAGTAATTTCTACAAGACCTAAATAAAATTATTAGTTTTTATTTAGCACCGCGTCTTACTACCCGTTCGGATTATACGCCTTAAGTACTACTTACGCAAATGGATTAGCAATTGGGAAGGTAGATTAGAGTAAGTGAACCCACATTTGCGTGGAGGGGGAGTGGAAAACCATTTAGGAAAAACCAACCCCAGTTCATCCGACCGAGATTCGAACCTCGATCTCCCCGTCCTCAGCGGTTGAGCTCAACACGATTACCGCGTTAGCCAACTACGCCACCGAGACGGGTCCTAAATAAAAGTTTTTCTCACCAACTTGAAATCATATTTAATCTCATCAAAAGCTAATTTTGCCCTTCTAATCAATATATATTAGATTAAAAGCATTTATTATGATTAAATGTCATATTTTAAACTATTTTAAGTATTGTTTATGTTTAGTTTCAAACATAGAATGTATATTAAAAACATTTGTTTTAACAGGATTATTCGAAAATCTTATATTCCTATAGTGATACATTCTTCAAGCTAGTTGTGGATTAATGCTTGTGTTTACTATGTGATAAAAATCGGTAGTAATAAATTGTATATTAATAAAATTAATTTCCATTAACTTCTCTCTATGTACTATATATAGATATTTGTAACTTAAAGTTTATTAAAAGTCATTCAATAACCAAGTTTTTTATTAAACTCCAATAAAAACAAATATTTTTTTCTGTACTATTCTCTCTTTGAAATTTATGGGAAAAAGTTTATTTGTTTGTCTATAAAATCAAACGTAGAGATTACATAAATGTTTTGCAAAATAAATATGATGAAAAATATGGCTCAAATACTATTCATAAAATTATTAATAACCACTATTATAGTGTATGTAATCTATCTAAACAAATATAACAATTTCTAATACTAGATTCCAATTTTAAATACCTTTAAGTTGATATATAAAGTTCAATGCTAAGAGGAAGGGCCCCAACTGACAGTTAAAAGATTATAATTTCACGTATTCATGAATCAAGCCACGCTTTATACAGCTGTCACTTTTACTGACACTATCGATTTCTATAAAATAACACTGATTATATATAATAATGTTTTAAATGTATACAGCTAATCATTTATTATATTGTTAAGTTTATTCGAATACAGACTATAGTTTATTGTGTATAAATAAATTTGAATGGTAGATCAAGTGACTTAACAAGGTTTCATTTTAAAACTATTTACATCTTTTTAATTTAACATAAAGAAAAATGTAAAAATTGTTACCTCTCAGAGGGTATATTCTGTCACTACCAATATTCAAAATAATTCAGTTCTCACTAAGATATATATATATATTGAAAGGTTAAGATATCACTGCCCATTTGTATACTTTATTCTAAACTGCATGTTTCTATGACTGAATAACTCATCTTTCTCAAATTTTATTTATAATATTAACTATCTATCATTATTATTATTTCAATTTTGTAAGTAACTATCTAAGACATATCTATGTACCAATAATAGAAAGCTGAGAGCCATTTTAAGCAATTGCCTAATTTTTATTTTAGATTGGCCTGAATGTTTTTAGTAGGTATCTATCTAATTGTTCTCAATATTTTCATTATTATCTGAACCACGGACGAAATGATTAAGGGAATAACACAAACTCCTTTATTATTATATCAAACCACTATTTCATACAAACATAATAGCACCGGAACTAATTCTATAATTGTTGATGAAATGATAAAATTACCTCAATAATTTATAAGTTTCTTAAAAGATTAATTTTCAATTTTCGTAACAGAACAATTCAATGTTTATTTTACGGTAATCATATGGTATCTTTTGATCATAATTTACGTGCCCCCGAGATAGTGACGCCCATGTATTGAATAATATACCTAGCGAAGAAATGGTAATCATCGATTTGGGTACAGATACAAGCTAATATTTGTCGTAGAATCAATTTGATGCAGTATACAGTATTATAGCTCCACTTATCTACAAGTGGCCTTCCGTTTCAGCCACGTTTGTTTTCTTATCATTTATTTTTGTTTCGCTTGTAAAATATGCGAATTGAAAGTAATACTTTTATGTGTTGATGCTTAAAAGGGCAGGTAATGACTGTTCAAATTCACGTTATTCGTACAAGTTTACAAATGTTTCTTTACCGGTAGGGTAGGTGTAGTGTTTTACGGGAGAGACCAGTATTTAATACTTAATGGGTTCACTTTTTTATTTTCTACATAGTACTTTGTTTTTCGTACACAATAAATTACTGCTGTATTGACTTAAATTTTACCCATTTGGTATATTGTATTTATATTGTAGCTGGTGTAAGTTAGCATTTATTAAGACCCGTGGTAATTAACGAATTATTGTTATTTTATTGATACCCAAATATTTCGTATAGTGAATATTTTTATGAATATAGAATTATTTTAGGTTAGGTATGCATCCATTATTGATATAATATTTCAACTAATTAAAAATATAGACCTCAGCAAATTATATAAACAGAAACACTTTGTTTGACGTGACAATTCTGTATCTGCCATTGAGCTTACCAGTCTGGTAACGATTCACCGTTGGTTGTGCTTTCAATCACACCTCCAAGTGTTCGGTGAGCTCACACATTCATTGCTTAGCTCTGCCCTAGACAATGACTGAAAAATGACCCTCAGTATGAAACGATCCCTGGATAGCTCATTGAACGGACAGCACATAAGTGCGAGGTTCGATTTCTGTTTCAAGGTGTCATTTTTAACTAATTAAAATATAAATATTTGTAACCAAACACTTAAGTAAAGACCAACAGAACTTGCTTGTGACCATTGTTCACATGAACATGTCTGGTATTATTTTACCGTATATTATGTATACTATATTATACTATATGAAGATTAAAATGGGGATAGTAATCTTTTAGTTTAACATGAGTTAACTTCCATCTATTAAACATCTATGAGATAATTATATAAACTTCATATTATCGTATAAAATGTATCTCTCGTATTAAATTAATATAAAAAAATTCCGAGTTCTTATGGGATTTTAGATATTTATGTAATGTGAATTTCTACGGTCTTTCCCTTCAACCCTCACATTTGAGTGATATTTCTTTCTTAACTAGATGTGTGTACATGTAAAGTATGGTAGGATCTATACAATTTTATAATTTAATATATTTATAGTATAGTAATTTAGTTTTTAGTTCTAAATAAAATAAAAGTTTTCTGGAATTATTAAAACGTACCTGCATCGATGTGCCCATGAAAAAAGGATATATTCTCATGTGTCTAAGTTTCCGGTGGCTGGAGATTTGGGACTCAAATCTCATCCAAATTTACTGAGGATAATATTTCCAATAATAAGTTACACTCCCTTTCCACTTAAATTTGATAACATTTTTATTAATCTTATAATTGATATTCTTTTAATGTAAATACATGGTCCACCCGAACAGGTTTGCAATCAGTGGTACACAAAATATATATAAAGTAATAACACAATATTTTAACGCATTTTTCTGATTGTTTGAAGAGTAAATTACTTAATAATACATTATAATCCATTTCCCACTAACTTAAATTATAAACCTTTAAAAATTGTGTTTTAATAATAAAAAAACACGAATTTTTTGGACGAATTTTATTAAACTTAAAGTCATAAATTCTTGTAAAAACAATGGGATGTGTTATATTATTTATATTGGCATACACTCACAAGATACTTTAAATAATTTAAGGGTAATAACTGGTAAAGTGATATGGTAAGTCCGTATCATCACGTGTTCAAACATGGTTCATCTTTGAAAGGCTTTGTTCTGGAAATTGTCGTTGTGTTTACGTGATGTGACTACGCGCCGTGAAAGCGACTCAGGCAAATATAAAATGTTATTTTGCATGCTCCTTGTACCAACCCATTGTAATATACCCCTTGATCAATATCAACATGTATCGGTTTTACGTGAGAGCTTCCCTTTTGGAGCAAGATGGACTTATTGTCCTGTTCTAAATAACTTAAAATAGGTTATTTTCTAAATTTAAAGAATAAACTCACATATAAAGTAAAACTAATGTGAAGATTGTTATTATTCAACGTGTGTGTTTAAATTAATTAAAAACACTTTTGTTTATCTTGGTGGTATTGGAGTAAAGCTCACACTTCAGGACTTGATGTTTATTGGTTCGAACCCATCCTGGATGGACATATTTTTCTTGGGCGACACAAATCCGTAGTAAACTCCCTTCGGAGGGGAAGTAAGACTATACATCCCATGTTTATTGTAGCAAGTAATAGTATCGTGGCCAGCAAAATTGGTAGACCCTTTCTCTATTGCTCATAGAAAGTGCACATTAAATACCTTAAATAAATACATCTTTTTTACAATAAGCAAAATTATATTTTCAAGATAACGGATTAGAAAAAAACTTAAGTTATTTTTTTTCTAAGAATGTACAACTATAAAATTAACATTAAATTGATGGGTGACCTGGCGGTCTAGGGGTAAGGTGTCAGACTTCTATGCTGGCGGCCGGGGTTCAATCCTCGGTCCCGGCAAAGATTTATCTGATTACCAAACCCTTCCTTCACCTCTGAAAAGACATCTTGTGGATGTGAGGAATGCCAGGCCTCCACCGTGGTTCGGGTTCCACGTTAAACTTTAGGTCCTTCATTTCATCTCACAATCACACTACCATTACACATTAGCGTAAGTGCGTATAACCCGAACGGGTAGTAAGACGCGGTGCTAATAATAATAACATTAGATTGATGATAAATATAAGGAAACACATTTTATTTTTTATATTATTCTGAGTTTATCTAAATGATACACACAAACTGTTTTATAATCACTAAATAACTATAAAATATTCAACATAATATATATTAATTTTAACAACTTACCTTACTACTCTTTCGAGGTGAATGCCTCTATACTAATCACATTAATATACTTATGTTTTTGGGATTAAGGAGGTTGAATATAGAATAAGTGTGCCCTCATTTTCGTGGCAGTAGAATGGAAAACAGTTTGAGAAATACTGCTCTCAGTACACCCGACCGAGATCAGACCATGATCTCACCGTCATCGGAAGTAGATTTACTTATAGAATAGTGCCTTAGACCATGCGGTTCTCGAAGTAAATACCATAAACTATCGCTTATTTACACGATCTGCAAGTGAATGGCTTTACCAGGATTTAAAATTAATCCATACTAATTAAATGTTAAATATCTATTTCATGTTTCATTGTTCTATGTATTGTCATGTATTTAAATGGAGTTACTTTTATGTATTGCCTTTACTCCTTGAAATTGAAGCGTTTTGATTGTTATATGACTATAATAAAAAGTATATAGATGTTTTTGATGTTCTTTGTATAGTTATGTTTATAAAGTGAGAAATTTAATGCTAGTAATTTTTTTTATAACACATTCTATCCCGTAAAATTAAAATATATTATGTTTCAAACAGTAAACTTGCCTCCCTGATTTTATATAAATATAATTTCCACATATTTAAAAAAAAAAAATATTAAACAGCACAGACATAGACATACTGATAGTGAACCATATTAAATTTATTTTGAAAACCACCAGCAAGTATCTACGTTATTTAAGTTTCTAGACACTTAATATATTAAGTAAATTAAAAAAATAATTACACTCTTTCTTTTCCTTTATTTTTTTA
Organism: Timema douglasi; assembly: GCA_901482245.1. NCBI lineage: Eukaryota > Metazoa > Arthropoda > Insecta > Phasmatodea > Timematidae > Timema > Timema douglasi. Next base: position 60,851 of record CABEEJ010000800.1, read on the forward strand.
TAAGGTGTAAACATTTTTCTTGGTTGATTGGTTCAATCCCATAAACATTGGTCAAATAGTCTAATAAATAGGAATCACAATTTGTCATTATAAATAATAATCTGAAAGCGTTTACAAAGTACCGTACAAATAAAAAACTAGAGTTTTCTATATCTCTCGTTTAGAAGCTACCTGCAACAAAGATCACGTGTAGAGCTTTAGGCTTCAAATTATGTAAAATAACTGAAAATATTCCTTAGATAAATGCACCTCAATGTTTGTTTAAGTACAAGGTGTCTACCATGAGACTCCAACACTCTGATCACATACAGTTCAGTACAGTAATGTTTCATGGTGGACACCCTGTAAATAAACAAATGCCAAGATCAAGCTTGCTTCTTTCACTGATTTTAGAGATACCTGCGTCAAAAATCACGCATTCTACGGTCTAAGGATTGTTATATTTAAAAATAAGGTAGCACTAAACTGAAAAGTATCAGGCTACAAGGTAAGCTCAATACTTCAAAGATTAAGGGAGGGATATATTTAACATAATCATATTTATTTGTTTTTTAAGACATTGACAATTCTGTCAAAGATGTTTAAAGCATCAAATTATTAATATATGTTCAAGTATAAATAAAACACTTGAGATGCACATCTTAAGAGTTTCTTAAATACATTAATTTACCCAGAATGATAACAAGCAATCTTGCGTGTATGGGCTAGACTATGCCCTATCTTATAGGCTGAGCCATAGTCGAACTATGCAAGGTAAGCTTGCTACCTTTCAAGGTAAACTAAGATAAGGTACACTAGATAATGACAAGTTTCAGGTTTATATATTAATCGTTCTTAATTCAATCGAACTTGTGGCCGATTGGGTCTAAGACAACATACTACCAATAAAATTACAATTAAATATACCTTTCTTGAATTTATAATATAAGGAACATACGTGGATGTTCAACTACTTAAATTGATTGGTATAACTTCTTCGGTCAATTAAATCGAGATAAAATAAGAAACATAACGTGCAAGATAATTTATTTAAGGAAAATCATAAATTATCATGAATTATGAAGGCAATTGAGACAGCTAAAATAATATTTCTAAAAAAAATCATCAGTTATATTGTTACAATAATAATGTTCTGAAATTATAAAATAAGTTGAAAACAAGGAAAGAATAATAATCTGTGATGATAAAGTAGTTTAAGTAATAGCAGGTTATAGGATTGGCCGATATTAAAAGCTTAGCTTTTCTAAAGTTCTTTTTTTTTTTTTTTTNTTTTTTTTTAACCACACAGATAGATGAGTGGTATAACTTATAAACTCAGTATATATATAAACTTTATAAAAAATACACCTAAGATGTACGACGGCATGTTTGCCCCTTGCCAAGTTTCCGGTTACTAGATTTCTTTGGTTTGGAGGTCTAAAAATCCACACATTTGCAAATATATCCTATTTGATTTATGTTTTAAGTTAATTTAAATTAATTCAAATTAGTTAACGGACATTTTAAAGTAGATCTAATGCAGTCCAACTAATTATTATATAATTTGAATTTTATATTTAAGAAATAATACAATAACTGAATTATCTAATAAAATACGTTCAAAGTATTGTTACAGTTTTCTGACCAGTACTCTCCAATCCTTGGTCAATACAATACCTCTTCATATTCCCACATCCTAGCTCAGGTCTTAAGAGTTTGACTACCACTTATTACTAGCTGTTCGTGTTGGGCCCATTAATGTATTAATAACGCTACAATTTGTAGGGATTGGGAATTTTATATTTAGAGGAAGTGTACCCACATTTGCGTCAAGAGCGAGAGAAAGAAATAGTGAAATACATTTTGGAAAAACCAACTTTAGTACACCCTACCAAGATTTTAGCCACGAGCTTCCCGTAATTGGCAGTCTAGTATACTGTGAGAGTGGCGCATTAGACCATGTGGTCACCGAATCGGACAGTTTGACTACTGATTTAAGGGTATTGTTGTTCGAATCCTATCATGACAAAAAAACAAACTATTCTTGGGAAATTGAGGTTTCTCCTTTCATAGTAATGAACTAACGTTCTGAAACTGGAGGTCTTTGTTTTAAAAGTTAGTTTAGTTTGTAAGTCGTGCATTGATGTAGTCCATTGTTAAAGAAATGCACGTTAAATACTCTTAATAAAAGCACACCTTCATTGCTCTACCAGAAATAAACAACATGTCTTTTTTTAATTAACAATACATGTTGATAATCCAACCTTGTACTCCTACCTTGGGGACTCTCGTTCCTGTTGTGTTTGATTGTGTATTCCAAGTGCTCTCTGACAGCGATACTTTTGGGAAATGGCGGACCCATTAGATGAGTTCAAGTCACGCCGCGCATTGATGAACCGGCCCAATTAGGGAAGGATATTGAGTCCCACAGTAGCTGGATCACTCTTGATTGACTTCCTGTACCCCCATCACGATGTGAATACATAGATTGTCTAAAATTCTAAAATATATCGAGGTTTATAAATGAACATTTTGTTATTTTGACTCAAAACACTGAACGAAAATCTATTTCATCAAAAAGTATACAAGAGGGCAGTATATTTCTAATGTGTAATTTTCACAAGAAAATAACAATTTTTAAATGTCAACCGGTAAATAAATTTTACAAAATTATAACGTCTTTATTTTTATTACATTCTCCTTATTTGATACTCGCTTAGTCTTCTATGACGACAGGATTCGGTGTTATTATCAATGTTACACCATCTTCAGGTATTTTTTATGATAAATATTGTATTTTGTTGAATGCAAATTATAAGAAATATTTGTGAAAATGTTGAGGTATTATATCTAAAAACTGTTTGTGGGCTGATTGATAAATTTTTTACATTTAAGATATCAACTTTTTCACAAGATTTCTTATAATATGTGTTCGAAAGAATACCATATTTATTATAAATAAGACCGGAAGATGGTGTAACTAAGATAATAGCACCGAATCATGTCATTATAGGTGAATATGCTACTATTTAGTGAGGAGAAGGAAATAAAAATAAATAAGTAATAATTTTGTCATTTGTAATTCCTTACAAAATAAAATCCGAATATTATTAAATATAATTATTAATTTGAAATAATAATATTGGTATTCTAAACTCTATACTGTGTATGTAAACTAACACAATGACAGACACTTGAAAGTATTCTAGATTTTGATGCTTATACCAATAATATACCAACGCAAACTACCTCTACAGATGAATCAAATGTCAACATTGCTCTAAAATCTAACTTACATTTTGTTTCTACCTCACTTTTAACGAGCATTTTTTCGTCATGATGATTATGGGGAATAGTTATGAGCTCAGGAGACATATACACACGAGTTTTGATGTTATTTATTGAACCGTGCTATTAGTCTACAGAATAGTTTAATTAAATGTGATGGTAGTTAAACTATGCTGATAAATATTTGAGAATCATAGAGGCAGCCATGTCAGTAATCCATACATTAACTAACTAGTACATGTTCGACACTCTCGTGTGAGACTATTCTCTGTCGTACATGACGCCGAGGACCCATTCCCACGCATGGAATCCGAACCACGTCTATAATGTTCGTTGGATCCTAGGAGAAAGATTCTCTCCGAAAACTATATCAGTCTCTCACTTGAATAGTGTTGGCTTTCCGTTAGTTGTAATGTCCTTTGGACCAATTAGCGAGGAGCTGATCAATCCAGTACTCTAAAGGAGGCTTGGTCAGTATTGCACTACATTCAATATGATGTATGCTCTCAGGAATGCATTACTTGGCTTAGTAACCATCTAGGTCATCATTACTTCATCGATTACATGATACAATTTAGCTATGTCTACTAGAGAATAAATTCAACAATTATAGATCATTTCAATATTTATAAAACCTCAATAAAATCTAGATATTTATATCGAACATTGCAAGTAATCACACATTTGTTGACAAGGCGTATTTCCTTAAAGTTAATTGATGCCCTTTATGAAAATTATAATATATATAATTAGCTAAATGTTTGGTTTTAATTAGGAAAAAGTAAATATTATTTTAATAATCTGTTTTGGAAATAAATTTTAATATTTTTCAGAATAAGAATATATAAAAATTGATAAATATTATTATAAAATGTATGGGTATAGTTAATATAATTTATAGCTTTACAAAATAATTTGATAAAAATACAGTATTCAGTGATTAGCTTAATACTTTAAGATAATAAGCTTATTACAATATATTTGATACAATAAATAAATAATATTTGGGTAATATATTTTAAAATGAGCCTAATTAAATGTTGACATAATTTAAATGAATGTTTAAAAGGGAAATGAGCACTTTAATCTTTTACTTTAATGTTTTAGAAAACATTCTAAAATATTAATTAATATAAGGACTGTACTATAATAATAAATAAGACTTGTGCTTTAATTAATAGTTTTAATAAATATAGGAGAACAACATAAATAATTACTACCCATAAATTATATGGAATAAATTAGATGATAGCTTAATGTGTCTGGCAAAGTAAACAATAAACAATATTAAATAATTACAGTGGTTATAATATTAACGTAACTGGTAAAAAATTAAAAAAAGGCTTTCCCATACAAAAAGCTATTCACATCTGAAAATATAACTTTAACAATGAGCCCAGCACAACTTCAACCAAAACTAAGTTTACACTTATTAACAAATATATATCAAATAAAACTACACAAATGGTTTTATTTTAATCCTACACGTATAATATATTTTAAATAAAATCTAATTAATTAAAAGAAATCATAGAAATTCTAATATCTTATATCAAGGAAAGTTAAATAGCTAAAATATTTCTAAATTTAATATAAATATTACACAAAAGAGTCATCTTGCTAGTAGTTAGAAACATGGATACACAATAATTTCATAATACGAAGAAGGTTTATATAGTAAACAAATTACAAGTAAATAAACATATTATTCATGTAAGTATGTAACACAAAATCTTAAAATTATTTTATACTGGGATGATTGTGAATATCTGTCATGAGCATAGCGGAACTATCTAACAAACTTTTTAAAAAAAGATAAGAAATTAATTAAATTCAAGAACTTCTATTATGGAAATTCAACAACTGTTAATATCAACATGTTAAGAAAATTAAATTCCGTGTTTGTAATGAAGCAATCTTTGTGTTATTTTGGCCAAATATATGTTGTTATATAAAAACTGCAATAGCAATTACCTTTTCTCACTTTCCTTACATCCTCACCTAAAGATAATAGTATATATATATTATTCTATATATAATAAGAAAATGAATTGTTGTGATCAGAAATTAGTAATTTTACTCCATCACAAAAAATGTTTAAAATGAATAAATACTTATTCAGATCTAAACCATAAAGTTAATTCAATAAAAAAACAAGTGTTTATTATACATTACATAAATAAATACATTGACATTAAAAACCTTTTATTAAATTATCTCATGGTTCTTATTGATATTTTATGATAGTTATGATAACAAGTGATTGTTAAAAATATTTAAGACTAATGCTTAGAGTAGAAAAACTATAAATATTAAATCCATTTGCTTAGGCGTAAAATTAATATACTAGTGGAAGTCCCTGTCGCTGGTGTACTTGTACGTATTTATAGTAGTCACGTTTATAATGTATCCATTGTAATTATTTAATGTTGTTTTTCTGTGTAGTCTGCCATGTGCGTTCTTTAATTATCTAATACATCCAACATTATTTCAATGTTTTAATTCCTTATTTTGGTAATTTATATTCACTAAGATCTAACAATTATAATACCAAGGCTTATCTATTATTAATTTTACATTAAAATAAATAAGTATGAATAAATGTATTTTAAGGGAATCCTTACTTTCACGAGAGGGTGAACAACTCGCTCCAATGTTTCCAAGTTCCTGACGATGTAATGGTGTACCAAAACCAAAGGATTAAGAAGAGAGACAAACAATTTTTAGCTTAAATGAGGAATACATATTTCATAAAATAATAGTCTAAATATTTTACAAATATTTAATATTTCAACTTGAAATATTTCATCCATAGATTACCTTATCAATTATAATCTATAATTTCACTTATCAAAAATTTTAAAAGATAAAATAGCAGTTATTTATTCATTTCTTTTTATTTTAATCTAAAAGTTTTTTTTATGTTTCATTTTAAATTCCATTTCATCCAAATAATTATTTATCACACTGTAAGGTTTATTTGTCTAAAAAAATTTCCAACAAATTAATTACTATATTGACTAAAAAAAGGTTAATTATTTTTGGCTTATTGATGTCTTGTCAAACCGTATTGATTTGAAAAATATTGTTAAAGACCACTATACATTCTTATAATTTTATTTAAGGTTTTTAAGGTTCACTTCATGGACTGGTTTTTATACCAGTATACAAGAATGTCTATGAGTGAAAGCGAAATGTCCTACCAATTTTTCGAGACAGGTATCTACGCATATCTTCCAGGGCTCTTTACACGCCACAATTTTTGTGGAATAGACAACTTTACTTTCACTCCAAAGGAAGTTGTGCTACAGATTTCTATCGCTCAAGGAAAACCACCAATCCCAGGTGGGTTTGAACCCATGAATCATCAGGTCCTGAGTAAAGCACCTTACCCCAAGACCACCGAAGTTGAAATCAATTGTACCAAAAGTAAATATTGTTTCATATGAAATACTTATCAATAGTGTTTGAATTAATATGTGACTGTCGGTTGTATGGATATTGAGAATATATGTCTCATTACGATGAATTTAGTGAATCAATCCAGGGAATTAAATATATTAAAGGTAGGTATTTTCTAAGAGACTAAACATGAGTCGTTTAAAATAACTTTGTCATTTTATAGTGAGTTTATATGATACTCTGAGCGTGCTGAATTCGTAATTATATAAAATAAACGGTGAAAAAATAGAATCTCCGAAAGCACTGGTCATGTATCTACATTTACAAGTGGTTTTATAACTTTCCCCCTGCAGTATGGCGAAAGCATGAAACATGAAAAAGGTTATCTAATTTTAATGTTGATTTTATAACATTCGAATACGTCATGATGATAAAAGTTTAGATCATTCACCTAAGCTAACGTAACATAACAAAACCTAGCCAAAACTAATCTAGCCTATGCTTACCTACCCTAATTTACCTAGTCTAGCCTGGACTTAACGTGACATATAATTACTCACAGGTGGCTGTTATTTATTATATGAAATAACTGGTTGGTTTTTAAATGTTCGGTGAGTATATGAAATATAACATCATCTTGTTTCCATTACTCATTTGAACCAGTGGTCTTGTAGACTCACTGGAAACTTTACAAACTCATCACAATCAACACATTCGTATTAGTATACACATCAAATGTCTTCAATCACCGACTCGAAAATATGTGTTATCACTTTTACAAGTAGTCGGTGACCTGGCGGTCTAGGGGTTAAGGTGTCAGACTTCTATGCTAGCGGCCGGGGTTCAATCCTCGGTCCCGGCAAAGATTTATCTGATCACCAAACCCTTCCTTCACCTCTGACAAGACATCTTGTGAATGTGAGGAATGCCCGGCCTCCACCGTGGTTCGGATTCCAAGTTAAACTGTAGGTCCTCCATTTCATCTCACAATCACCCTATCATTATACGTTAGCGTAAGTGCGTATAACCCGAACGGGTAGTAAGACGCGGTGCTAATAATAATAATAGTAATACAAGTAGTCATTTGTGAATTTTTTTAAAAGTGGAGTATTTATAATTCAAAATATACGACAGTTTCCTTTAAAACCTTTAAAGATATCAGAAAGTCAAAATCTACAGTTAAATAATTGCATCGGTAGCTACACTTTTACCAGGAGTGCTATTAGTCATTTGAGAGTTGTGATAGGCTATAAACGAAATATTGTTATAAGCTAGAACTTGTGTATGTATTTTCAGATAATATTTATGTACATGTTTTTACAGCCAATTATATACTACGACCTCATAATAAGATAACTACTATAAAGGGTTGCTTTAATTCAACTATCCACCACAAAAAAATATTAGCACCGTGTCTTACTACCTGTTCAGGTTATACGTTTATGTACTAATCACACGAATGGTTTTAGGGATAAGAAAGGTTTTATTTAAAGGAAGCATATCAGCATTTTCGTGGAGGGTGAGTGCAACTTTAAAGAAACAACCTCAGTACACCCGGCCGGGATTAATCCAAATTCTCCTCATCATAAACAGTCGAGCTTACTGTGAGATTAGCACCTTAGACCATGCGTCCACCGAAGTGGGTTCCATTTAATAGACACGTTTACTACATGCCAGATTAATATAATGTTATTTGCTGGAAATAGAGAGGCACGAGTTTTAAACGAGGTTAGGTGTACCAAGGTTATAAATCAAATATGCGTCATACCTAACCTAATAATACAATTAAAATGCGGATAGCACGTACGTGTAGAAATGCGTTTACTAAAATTACATAAATTAGTCAAAATATACCTAATTTTCCTGGTTGATAAATAGTATTGCATTAAACGTAATTTTCGAATACACCTCAATTTAACACAAATAAATGGGAAAAGCTAAATATTAAAAGATCAATGAAAAATAAAACTTACTTCATCAGGTAATTCATTACCGATACAATTTCCACACTTGAGAATAGCTGCCTCAACTTTTCGTTTCCTCTTGTCCTCTGTTATTCTCCTCTCAGTGGTGTAGTGTCCGCGCTAATGCTGGCCAATCACGGAACGTGTAGCCCCATGGGAACTGACCCGTAGGGCCCCAAGATGTGACTACTCAGCTTCTTGAGATTAAGGTCTTCACATTTGTCTTATCTTTTTGGAAGTCCCAAGAAACAAGTGGTACTATCTGTCCTTTTTACTCCAGTCTTTTACATGTTTCGTTCTTCTTTTTAAGGGGACATGGGGAGTTAAGATGAATAGACAAACATATTTAGGAAAGAATAAAATATACAAATTTAACATTTCCTATATTAGGGCATCTATAACTTTCATTTTCTATAATACAAATAAAAGATTATTGAATATTTAAGAAATTTAGAAAAGAGAACTAAAATATATTGTATTAATGCTCAGTTACTAACCATCTCTAATAAGTATTAATGCTTGCTCTTGAGAATAGACTATATTAACCATAATCAATAATAATTTAATATTATAAAATAAAAACCTCTGTTATGATTAAACTAATATCAAACACTTATACAGATTGATTATAAGAAATGTATTTAAATATTTTTCGTAAACACTTGTATATTATTTTGTCCCAAACAATCTTATATAAGTGTTTATAAACCATCGAGTATAGATACTTGTAATACAATATATAACATGTAGATTTGTCATAAAAACAAATATAGAGTGTTTTATTAAACATTTTGAATCTTAGATCCATATTTAATCTAGCCCAGGTGAAAAACCAACATATTTAGTAGTATTACATTAATAGGAAGGTATTTAGAAGCTATTAGCTCCTTTAGAGCAAATTACAATGTCTATTTATAATTAACTACCGATGATTAAATAATCAATTACTTATTATTTACTTTTTTCGTCAAAATGACGTGATAGTGTTTTAAAAATGAAATTTAAATAGAGATTTTTGTTTTAACCATTTAATGTATAAACTTTAATTATCAATATTCTGGTTATTAATATTGTATTTACATTTTTAATAAAAACGTCTACTTAAATATAGTGTAAGACTATTTTATAAATTTTAAATAATAGTATGTTTACAACTAATAATTATTTTATTAACCATTAGGTCTAGTACTGTAAATATATTTTATATTATTTTATTTATATTCTGTGATATTTACTAAGGATTGCCAACTGTCACTAGACAATGTTAAACAAATTGAAACAAATTCTATGTAATTACGGTTCATCTATAAGATTAGTGTGGTTTCTGCTTTCAAGGAGTTTTATTTATCTTTCATATTGAATAGCTTTTGAGGGTGCCTTGTTGTCATTTAAGTATTAATAAATATATTCAATATTACTGCGGGTTAAATAATATAGTACACTTTACACGGTTTTTTAATATAGTTATGACACTTTAATAAAATAGTAACATTAAAAATACACTAGAAGCATGCGCATAAGTGAATTTTATTATGAAGAGTCTTTTTGAAATAACAAACTAATATTTGCGTACAACACTGATATTATTTTGAAATATTTTTATCGTTGTTATTTAAGTATTTATAATGTGTATCAAAAGTGATAGTCTCAGATCACATAACTTGAATTACGACTAAGTTAAAGTAGATCTAGTAACTTTCATGACAGTCCTACTATGGAAAAAGGATAGTCTTTTTTGCATTTTTAGTGGCAAAACATTTTATGACCAAAATAAATAAGGTACTGCCTCAATACAAACATAAAGATTAATTTTCTTCACCTGTTGATATAAACAGTTCTGGAATATATGTCAAGATGATTGTGTAATTATCTAACACACATTTTAAATACAGAATAAAGTTGTCATTAAATTCCAGGACACCCTTGACAGTTATTCAAGAAATTTTGAAGTCACCTTGTGAAGAAAATTAAATTCTATGTATTACTGAAGCAATATTTTATTTATTTTTACTAAAACAACTTTTTCCATTAAAATTGCAAGAACACGGGATTTTTCTCGGATTATATTCCATCCCACCTTAACCTATGAGAGTAATTTTGCTCCTAATAAGAAATACATAAAAGTGGAGTTTATTATATTCTTTATTGTAACATCTGTGGAATTGTGACCAGTGAGCAATATATACTGTATTATAAAATATAAATAATGGACTTTAAAATAACTAGTCTAATTTAAAACTAAAAATTATCTAAATGCTCATAATCTTTCTGTTGTCAAATCATCAAAGCAGAAAATCACAATCCGATTTGATTTCTAGTGTTAACGTTATCTAGTATATAATATCCCTGTTAATTGGCCGTGTACTGACCATTAGCGCTAAAATTATATCTTGTCGGAATCTCTAAATAGTAATTAAGGAACAATATCGTGTGAGAATCTCCCCAAATTCAAACAAAACGCAATCAATGGACTAATACCTATATGATGTATTCTGTAACATGTATTAAATAGTATCTACCGGTAGAACTCAATCCAGTACAGCTTCTCTCGGTGGCTTCCCGAGGAACTATTTGTAGCCTATGGCTTAGTTTCAGGTCTGCTCGGCTAATTGCAAAGTCTGGTCACAGAGAAAAAAGGGGCAACGCACCCAATGAGCCACAAAATAACACACACAAATCGTAAAATATCCCAGAATTCTCCTTTCCCCATGCGAGATTGCTAACCCACCACTCACCCAAAACGAAAAAAAAAAAAGATGCCAGAGATCCCCCTTCCCGCCATCACCCGAAAGCTAATCCATCCTCGCGTATCATCGCCTATTTACCAGAGCTTTTCCCGCCTCCATTTCCACCCCCTCCCCCTCCATTTCTAGCTCCAAAATCCCACCAAGGCTATCCGATTTGGGAATTGTGCATCGTAAAACAAGAGGGACAAACAGCATCAGTGATAGGCTATGATTTGCGCGGAAGGAAAGCGTAGTTAAGGGGAGGGGGCGGAAGGTTTTAGTTTTTGTTTGGTGACTGCACCCGGTATCAACTTTTAAGCTGACCCCAAATCCCTTGGACAGGTAGTAGCACTTGGCAATGCATTGAACTAGAAAATCGCCATAAATTTCCCTTACTCTTCCCATTAGTTTAGGAGAGAAGGTTAGTTTTGGGAAAGAGCAATTTATTTCCAATGAATATAGATTATTTTTTAAATACTAAATTGTCTTATATATATAAAATGTCATTTAAAATTTTCCAGATAAATAATCAAACTAGTTTAGAAAATGTTAGATGTTGTTAAAATAATAATTAATCGGTAGTATTTTAAAATTGGATAGCATTTTTACCATTGTAATACCCGACAGAAGGGTTATAAGATCATTAATCCCAGGAGGTAATAAGAGGAGGATTATTTTGAAAACATTCACCATAATTTACCTGGAGATAATTTGGCCGTTATTTAGGGAGTGATCGAAAAAATTAGACACCTAGTAACATGGAAACTATGTTTGAAAATTATGTATTTGCCAGCTAAATAAAAGCACACAACATATTAAACTTTTATTTTTATTTTTGAAGATAATGTTATTCAAGTGAGCTCTCCCTGACGTCAGGAAATCTCAAAACGTTGTCCATAATTTTCAGCAGCATAGATATTCTAATTGTTTTTGCCCCACCCAGTATATACAAATATTATCTTCCACATTACTACCCCCCTAGAGTTAGCTAATTATTGCAGATAGCTTTATAAGATGTAATCAAAATTTAGGCCTTTAATGACAGTACTTTTTTGGTAAAACTACCTTATCAACTAGGTTATTGAGAAAACGTTACTGAAAACAAGACTAGTGAGAACTATTGTGGGTGGATGAGATAAAGAGACTACCTTTTGTGTGTGTAGACCACATATCAATACAAACCTGACAGTATGCATTTAATCACACTAATTGATTCAGAATGAGGATGTTACATATTGAGAAAAAGTACACCAATTTGCGTGAAATGAGATAAAGGAATTGTTGTCAAAGAAAGAAAACCCTATTAAACCCGCACAGGATATGAGCTAAGACTTTCGTTAACAAAAAATTATACAATACAAGATTGACTCATACTCACCCTTGCGACTGAATTCGAACATGAGAGAATTACAAAAACCTTTGATATTGCTACAATATCCGTTGGTCCCCTAATTCAAATGTTTCTTTTTCTATTTTAAAAATGCCTCTTAAAATATTCATAGTAAATTTTATTTCTAATAATATTTTTATAAGGGTTTTTGTGTAACAATAATGGAATCAGATAAATAATTAATAGGCTATTCCCTTAAACGTCTTAGTAAAAATTAATTTATTATATCATTCAACTTACTGTGGAGTGAAAAAATCACCCGCACTTTCTAAATTTTCATGCATTGTATTAAGCATCACGGTTACCCTGAGAGGTGGCACGTGTGCTTTGATCTATTATACTATGATTTAGTTTTATAAGCGGCATCTCATTGAAATTAAGCCACGTAAGACCTTTCAGGGAAAATGTTGCACAAATAACACCCCACACTCATATTGCATTTTGTATCATTTGGGTGATCACTGTCTTTTGCAATATGGTACTATTTTTTTGTGAAGTCTTGTCCTACAGGAATGGTTGTAGTACACTCGTAGGTACTTGTGTTTGTTCAACCAAGTACTTCCGAAAGTAGTTCTTTATTGGGGCTTGGGAAAATATTAGTTCGAATTAATCAATGGTAGTTCAAGGAACATCAACATTTAGCTTTATATATTTAATTTTATTTAAAAGTTATATTTCCCAAAATATTATGTACAGTATGTAAACGTGCAATTACATTTATTAAAGTTGATATATTATAGGTGACGTACATAAATTCCCACGAACATGAAATAATGTATCATAACATTACTATACTGGAGTATTAGTTTCAAGTGATTAGTAGCTAGTTACCTAAATGTATTTATTATTAATAAAGTAAGTCAAAACCAAGTTTAAATTTATAATTATTTATTGCTATTTACGAAGAGAGAATATCTTGGTATTAAAATCTGTCTCTAGAAGTTAACGCTGAAACTAAAATTATTTTAGGTAGATGTTATATTTGACTTTATTTAACTTAGTGGTGCCTTAAATTATCAGTGAAAAGTGACTTTTAATAATAAGTTTAAATTTTTAACTTTCTTTATTCTCCAACATAAATTTATTTATCCTCTTTTCTGATTCTCCTCCTTTTTTAACATATACACAAAAACATGCTAAAAGTAGTTGCATTCATGATATATTGTTTTTGTCTTTTTATTTCTAAAATGATATACATAGTCACTATATGCATAGTACAAGATGATTAGGTCAAAACGCCGAGAGATAAAATGCTCATACAACCCGCTTTACAGTCGTGTACTTCCTAATGCATAATCTATAAGGATGAATCTCTTTGAAGCAACGTAAGATGAGTAGGTAGAGTTCAATTCTCACGTCCCTTTCCACCCCACCTTAAAGGCTATACGTGGGTGATCTTACAGTATTCCGTTAAGAAATCTTACGAGTTTATAGAAAGAGAGAGAAAGTCTCTGCGGACCGCCGTACCATTTATTTTTTATCAAATGGCCTAGAATGTATTTATTTCACATATATCTTCTCAAATAAAGGTATGGTATGTGAGATTTAGTTAGTGCATCCTGTGGCAATGCATATTAATATTTTATAATACGAATTTCATACATTTTGAATGCTTTTTTTTTTATCTTTTAATCATATTTTTGGAAGTAAATTAGTGTTAGTTGAATATTTAGAGCTTATTAGGATTCTGAATGTAGCATTCAAACATTAGATTAAAAATTGTGATGGATAATTAAATATTCACTATTGATTTGGTAATAGCCTTTCAACTGTTTGTTAACATCTGGGTGTGGGGTTTTGTGATTACTTAAAATTATATAATTAAACCATATTTTAGTAGTTAATAAAAAATAAACTCTTTTCATTTTAATAAAAGTATTAATAAAAACAATAGTAATATATGATATTTATTTAGAAGTTTAAAAAATAGTCTGTTACATTATTTACGTTCTGATATAGGTTATGATAAAATAATACTCTCTAGGTATTTAATACATTAAAATAACAATTTTAAATATCATGAGAGCTCCTACAATACTATAATAATAATCATGCTAAATTAAATTGATGGATAGGAGTTAGCCAAAGCTTTAAATTATTCTAGAAATGATTGGATTCATCCAAATTACATTCCCCCTTATCTTGCTGCAGCAGCAAACCCACGTGAGTTATTGAAATTCAAACACAAGAGCAGTTACATGCTCTCTATGTGCCGTTACATAAAATAAACCAGATGATCTAGATGCATCGCCATAGTTTTTTTTTGCATTAAAACATACGATTATTTATAACTTTGACCAAACATGCATTTAAAGTTTTTAGATGTTAACAGTTTTGTTTTATGGTTCTTTAGTTTAACTTTAATACATAATTAAATACACCTATTTTCATACGTTTAAATATAAATGATTCAATATGATTACATTTTGTGATTGAGTCAGAAACTAGTTTTCTTAAGAATAATTGTGACTATTTGTATTGAAATAACTTAAAATTTCATTAAATCAATAACTTTACTATTAACTAATGTGGCATTTTTTAAATTGATGATTATTTTTATTTTTTCTAAAACTTGAAAACTTATTTGAGCAAATATTATATTCGTTAAAAAAAATTATCTCTAAAAATATGTTATAGACTAGAGTCTTCCCCTAGCTTCGATCACATTTAAGTCGATTGGACTAACTTGTTTCCAGCGAATCATCTTAACTACAAAAAACACAATTTCATGCCAGTTTGAGGGAAGGTAATATTTTATTTATCGATGATACCAAAAATTAAATAGTATGTTTTCATTTGTTCTCTGCTCGCATCAATATTGGCTTGCCTAGGTGGAGAAATTTTGCAATGAAGACAAAAAAAAAATCCTTAAATATTTATACTATTCCTTTTATCAAAATTGGTTATACTACGTAGAGTCACTGTTGAAATGAACCCCGAGAGAATTAGTTTTAAGTTTTGCAATCAAGATTATCACTCTAATGTAGAAGCATTAATACAATTAATAGTAACAGAAATAATTTAAATTTACTATCTTAGAAACAAAACTAAATAAGAGTATAGTAAAGGCTAAGACTTAGAGATTTTATCGATAATTACATTTTAAAGAAATGTATGTGATTAAATTAACATTAAAGATATTGTGATATTTGAATTAGGTTTGAACTGTATAAAAAGTTAAGTAGCTTGGTATACATATTAATTGTAACATGTACTACCATAATAGTTAAATGGAGTAGGCTAAACATATAGCAGACATATTATTGAATGACAACCTTTGATGGAGCCTTGGTGACCTCCGTGAACTACTTGTCCTCATATATTAATTTGAGTTAATCTACTATCGATATGATACCAATGGCACCCACCATCTGCACCGTGATTCACCATCATCGGGACCTAGAGTTGTTATCCAAGAATACACTTCTGGATGGCTTGGTGTACAATAGGACAGCTGGAGGCAAGGAAGGTAAGGGTGCAAGCAAAATATGTTGAAGTACTGCTAGAGATCTAGTAATATAGCCATGATGACACTTCATGATTCTTCTTTCCTTACCCCCCTTCCAGCCAAAACCATATCCATTCTGCTACTTTTATATTGTACTAGAAGATCCTCAAATTTCGTTACTAGGTGTTTTTTTGGTCTCCCACTTGGAGTATATATATATAGCCGTAGTTTTCCATGATTCTGTAGGAGGATACGACGCAGATTTCACCTATGTGGTACCGTATCACAAGAATTGCTTAGTTCCCAAGACCCCATTATTTGGGGACTCTATTGTGCTCTTCACATTATTAGTCAACCTATTGAGTCACCTTAAAATATCTCCTCTTTAAAGGAGGATCAAACCTTTTTCTCTTCTTGTACTAGTTCTGGGAATATACCATCAACTTAACACCTTATGGTCAGCCTATTGGATCAACAGTTAAAGGTTCACTTTGAAGGAGGGTCAAATCGCCTTGCCCTCACCCTGCGTCTCCCTGTTCCACCTTGCCCATGGATGAGAATAGTGATAATTATGAGGTAAATGGAATCTATAGCATCATTGCGGGCAAGTACTTCTCTGTGAGACAAATGATTGAGAAATATACTCTCTCTACTGAACGAGGTCACTCTTGGAAAGCTTTTAACCACGCTAATGGTTCTCAGCAGCCTTTGCGATATATTCGATACCAACTCAAAATCAAACTGCCATCATACTTATTTAAAGAACTAAGGGGAGCACGTATTATCTACTCTATAAATATTAATGAATATTGTAAAATTCAGATTATTTAGTCCACCCCTTAGTCAAAATATACTTTCGCTGAATTAGAGAATATTATAGTTTTTTTGAGCACATGACAATGATTCTGTCCTCACAGATTAATACAAGATGATGGCTGGTTCTTCAGTTGGATGGTGAGAGGGATGTCAAGATTAGGACATTAGTCAATTCCCTCATCCAAACTGAACTTCTTGTTATTCGTATCCTAGGAGATTAACTTACTCTCCAAGTCTAGACTATATATCCGGCCCTAAGTACATACAAAGATATGGTAAACTTGAACTCAAACACATTTACTGTTATTCATAGTTATTTTTCCGATAAAATTATATTAATATTACATTGAATATAACGAGTTGAAGTTTATGACAGAGCTGACTAGTTGTAAATATAGTTGAATTTAGCAATATTGTACTTTCATTTACTTGCTTCTCTAACAACATTCAATATTTAATTATTATACATTTAAATAGAAATATACTTTCTCTGTTGTCTAGTGGTTGGATCTCCAGAATACAGGTCCAGAGATTTCAGGCTCGATCCTCAGTGATTCCAAATTTATGTTAAGCAGTGGATATAGATCGGGTTCTGCTCAGCCCTATGCGTATAAATAAGGAGCTATGCACTTTAAGGAAAAGGTAGCGGCTTCGATCTAGACAACTGAGATAAACAGCTGGAAGATTTTTTTGTGTGTTGACAACATGACACACTCTATCCGCAGATGTTGGCACTATTTCTGCCATCAGACAGTGGCTGCTTGGTCAATAATGCTCAATTAAGAGCTAATGCAATGGAGATATTTTATTATTAATTTCTAATTAAACCTATTTTCAAAGTTAAATTATATTTCATGTCTTTAAATTTCAAAATCTATAATTAGTGCTCTTGTCCTAAATGCTCTCAAACGTTAATAAATATACTAGTAATAACTTTATTGCTGGGCATGTAAACAAGAGCGCCTAACTTGCCTTGTTTGGGTTAATTATGACAAGGAAAGTTGGTGTACAACCCAAGCCAAACGTTATTTATAATATTACCTTTTACCAACCCTCAAAGTCATGTATTATTTAAAAATGTTATTTATAATATTACTTTTTACCAACCCTCAAAGTCATGTATTATTTAAAAAATGTTATTTATAATATTACTTTTACCAACCCTCAAAGCCATGTATTATTTTAAAAATGTTATTCATTCATCTTTTAAATAAATATATATACTTTATAGTTAATTATGTTGGCTATCTATTTGAAATAATAATTTCAATGGATATAAAAAATGTTAGTTTTCTGTTTACTGATTTTTAATTGGAATAAAATATACCAATACATTATTCCAAGTTACATATCTACCTATTAATATAAGGGTGCCTGGTTTGACTCTTAGGATGGCCAATTCATGTTTAATTGTTTAATTAAGGTTTTTCGTTTCTAAGTAGACTAAGAAGGAAACGTAGGAGAAGGATTGCTGAATTTAATATAGAATTAGGTTAGTGTTTAAGACTGTAAGATTTCGTTTTTCATTAAGTTGGTACTTTCCGAGAGAGTGCGTTAAATATCCTAAATAAATAATAAGTGTTAACATTTTAGGGCATAATCTATATTAATAAAATTTTGTTTGTAAGTATGTATATATATACATACGTATGCATGTGTGTATATATGTATGTATGGATGTATGCATGTATGTATGTATGGATGTATGCATGTATGCATGAATGTATGCATGAATGTAAGTATGTATGCATGTATGTATGCATATATGTATTCATGTAGGTATTCATGTATGTACGCATGTATGTATGTATATATGTATGTATGTATGTATGCATTCATGTAAGTATGTATGTATGTATGCATGTATGTATGTATGTATGCATTCATGCATGTATGTATGTATGTATGCATGTATGTATGCATTCATGTATGTATGTATGTATGTATGTATGTATGTATGCATTCATGTATGTATGTATGCATTCATGTATGTATGTATGCCTTCATGTATGTATGTATGTATGCATTGATGTATGTATGCATTGATGTATGTATGCATTCATGTATGTATGCATGTATGTATGTATGTATGTATGTAAGTATGTATGTATGTATGTATGTATGTATGTATGTATGTATGTATGTATGTATGTATATATGTATGTATGTATGCATTGATGTATGTATGTATGTATGTATATATGTATGTATGTATGTATGCATTCATGTAAGTATGTATGTATGTATGTATGTATGTATGTATGCATGTATGTATGTATGTATGTAAGTATGTATGTATGTATGTATGTATGTATGTATGTATGTATGTATGTATGTATGTATGTATGTATGTATACATGTATGTATGTACGTATACATTTATATTTTAATAATAGATTTTCTTAATGAGTAGGAAAGCTAAAATTTGGTGAAATTGTAGGAAAATCACTCAAAAGGGCGAGAAATTTACAAACATAAAAACTGAAAAAAAAATCATAAGAAATAAAAACTTGATTTATTCAAACATTTTAATTCGTCGGCAGGTTATTTGCAGTCCAAAAGCAAGGATAAACTACAATAATAATAGAATACAAGGGCAAATGCCAGACTAAAACACAGTTACATGCTTTAGTAGTTCTAATTGTTGCTTTGTATATTTATTTGAAAAAGAATGGAAAATAAAAATACACAGGTGATGTTCGACATTCTTATTTTATTTGAGTACACATTTAAGTATATAATATTTATTCAAACTACTATAACTGAAAGGCATCTTGAAAGTAATAGAGAGGGGTAGGATTCATTGCAGAAAGAAAATTTTAGTGAAAATTTCACATCCTTTCAGGTAGAACTTAGCCTTAAATTGTGTATTTGGTTTTTCGGTTGAATCTAAGAAGCTGGGAGGAATCTTATTTAATATATTCACAGATGACTTTGATAGTAAACGCGATAATCATACTCTTAGATGTTTTGATGATGGAACTCACGGTGGAACCTCATGAATGTATCCTCACTAGCTATCTTTGCCTGAGGTGACATACGTACCAGCCACTAAGTATGTAGTGGGTGGGGAACCCTTCACACAGATGACTCTACAGAGGCTTAGCTCC
>CABEEJ010000800.1:82954-117949 GCA_901482245.1 Timema douglasi
AGCTGGCCGCTCCATTCAGCCAGATCAAGAAGTACGTTCCCCCCGCCCCCCCAACATGGTGGCATCCTGTAGAGATTTTGGACGAGTCATTCTGAGACAGGAATACCTATCTTATCTACACGAACATGGTTGATATTTATCTTCCCATGCCGATTTTTAGCTATGGCTATTGTACATTCCCTTTTAATATACAATATTATTTATTATTTCATGAAAATGGAAATAATTTAATTAATTTTACTTTATCTGCTCTTACGACCTAAATTTAATTTCCTGTTTTCCTCTTACAAAAAAAAGTCTAATATTACATGCACTTCTCAATTGAGAATTAGGTGTTTGATAGATTGGTTAATGTTACAGTTTTACACTTTAGCTCAGATTGCAAGTTTTCTGTATACTGAACTATGGGTTCCGGGTTCAATTCACGGTATAGCTGAAAAATTTATCATTGTTTAAATGTGGGCTTATCCTTTCACAGAGATGAGTTGACGTCTGGCAACTGGATGTTTTGCCTGTCCCAGTCTTAAGTTATAATATAAGGCATATGAAGTTACGACAGGCCTAGCCAGGTAGGGAAAAATATATGACTTGAATAAAAAACTTACACAGGACAGAGACTGGAAACATTAATGGATGTGAAGTAATGTAAAGTTTACTGTTATAATAAACCTTTTGTAGACAGGCCTAAACACTATTATCGTAAATCAATACTGATCAATTTAAATACTTATCCAATAATTTATAACAAATAAGTATTGAGTAAGGTTGATTTGTGTACACGTCATTCTATTTTACAGACGTCCTGTACTTGAGTCAAGAGCGAATGAAGTACTACCAGTCTAATTCAGTTTGCATTGATATTGTTCACCATAGTCTGATAGCTCATACCATGCGATCAGATATATTCCACTTGGGTGACTATACCTTTCCATTTCAATCGCTTCACTCAAACTTTGAGGATTTGCATTCTGGTTTAATTAAAGTGGAAGTAATTATCATAAGATCTCGGGGTGAAGGTGGGGCTACGTTAATTACAGGTCGCTTGTAATAAAACATCGCCTTAATTCTTTACTGCTCGTGTAATCGCATTTGCAAACGTGTCCATCCAAATTGATTTCACTGAGCTATGCCTTGCAAAAGCTGTCGGCTTTTTAATGGGTATATTATTAAATGTAATTTCTTAGCCATATTATACACGTTTTTGGGTTATCATAAGTATCCTTTTTATAAAAACTGCAAATCTCTTACATATATTTGAAATTATGTTTATTTATGCTATTGTTTAATGTTGAATAAACGTATTTATAATTTTATTGCTATATAACAACATAATATTTCTGTAATTTTATAATAATATAAACATTATCTTTACAATCCATAAATTATTTTGTATGTGTTCTAAGTAACATAAATTGACTTATATAGTTATGAAATAATTTATTTCAAATCTATTCACATTATTTTACTAACCACTTCAATCAAACTAAGAAGAATGAATCATTAAAATTTATATTCAATATTAATATTTATACTCTACAGTAAAACTAATTAATGAAAAATTGTATCTAAATAAACCAAAATATAGATGTTTATAGATTGTTTGATAGAATTAAATTTTTATGTTTATTCAAAATTATTGTTTCGTTGCATTTTATATAATATTGTGAATCTTATTTCAAATATTTTTTTTCACTTCTAGAAAAAATAAAATATCTATTTTTTATAAATACACATTTCAAACAATTAGTAACTTAAAAAAAAGTATTCATAAATATTTCATAAATCTAAAACAACATTCATCAACGTTCATTACGATTACTCAAGTTATATAAACATAAACTGGACCATCATAATTCCCTGACTTTACAAAAGTTTCCATATTTTTTCTTTTAATAACAAGACGTATTACAACAATATTATTTCATCACAGTGTTGTACCAACTTACCTCTTCTCCTTCTTGCTTTTACCCCTTTCCTTTGCGTGCTTTGAGGTCATTCATTAATCACGTATATCTGGAGATTAATTAAGGGTAAAGGCAAGTAGAACAGTTTGCAAGTTTTGAGGTCCGTTCTTTGCTCTGCACGCACCACAGACATATATTACAAGGAGTCGCTAAAACACAGACGCTAAAAATAATGGTCTGAGTAGTAACAATACTTTCTTCAATAGTATGTTCCTTATTAAAAGTATGGGTGGGGGGAGATGTGTTGAGATCTTAAAGGTCTGCGTGATCTTGGTGATTAATTTTAATTGGATTACTTTTTTTGAGCTTTGATGTAGGCGAAAAGAGCAAATATTGGGGAACCACCTGGATTTGTTTCTCGTTACTTAAATTGTTTTATTTAAAAAAAAATCCCAGATTAAATCTATTTAATCCAAGAAAACTTGTTCCCTAAAATAAGATGCACATAATATTAGTTTGAATAAAATGTTAATTTTAGTTTGAAAATAACTATTATAGTTATTTGTGTATCACGTCTTACTATTTATCCAAGCATGATCTACACCACCTGGCTATGAATAAGACGATATAATTTAGATAAAATATAGGCCTAATCATACTTTAGAGGTGAGAGAGAGGGAAAAACCATTTGGGAAAAACTACTTTCACTCCCCCTAGTCAAAATTCGAGAGGGTTTCTAATTAGTGGGCCATTTACAAATGATCACACTGGTACTTATTTGATGGGTTTTAAAATGGTAGGCAATATTTTATTTACATTTTCAATTGAACGCACTATGTCGGTTGGGTATTAGCATATATACTTCCCACGAAGGAACTACTTTTTGCTACAGGTTTGATCGGAGAATGCAGACCTGTCTACCCAAAGAGTATTTTAACTACATTGCTACATTCATTTGTGAAGGTTGGTTCTAAAATCTGGTGTCGAAAATAAATAAATTTATAAATAGACTTTGTTTTAAAATCCATCTAATATCTAAATTACCTTTGTATGATGCAAATATTAATTACATTTATTACTCAAATCTTCATCATTAATATTGTTTTTACCATCTGTTTACCTAAATATGAACTAAAAACTTACAAAAATAGATCTTTTTTCACAACTGTATTAATTTTTACTAATACTCTTAAAACTGTGTAGAGAAAAAAAGTCATTACATACTGGTTAAGGTTAATCTGACTGACATTACTGATGAATGTCAATAGTCTGACACATTAAGTAGATGTATTAATATACTTGTTAGAGTAATTTCATAACTCCCTACTTCCCCAATACTCACATAGAATTTCATATATTAAATATATCTTTAGTTATTTGGAGTGATGCCTTTATAATCGTGGAAAATTTTACTTCTATACTTCATCAAATTTTTGTTTTGTTTATTAACCCTCTAGCATCAATATTCTATATTTTTTGGTGTCCCCGTTTATAAGTTTATGGTTATTTGAGGTCGGCCCTATATATTCCTACCAGATTTAAGATTCATACAACAGAGGTAAGTTGGTTATATTTGTTTTAACTAAGAAACACCACTTAGCTATTTTAAATCATAGAATTATATAGTTATCGGGAGTGGTTCTTTTAATTTCTCACCAAATTTCATATTTCTTTCCACCCCCCCTCAAAGGTTTCTCATATTCAGATACAAACCTCCAATCTCCCAATTCCCGAAGCCCCATTTTGAAATCTCCCATGTTTTGTATTTTCTGGTCTTAGGGGCTGCTTGCCAAATCTCATTTTTCTATCATATTAAGAAATGTTCAAACAAATAATGTGGAAGGCAGGACACTTATAACATTTTTATTTAAATATATAACTATATAAATCTCCAATTAAACATGTACACATGGCACAATCTAATTTATTTACGTAACCAAGATAATATAATATTCAGCATTTCTTGATACTTTTGTTGCTGTAAATATAAGTTATTACGTTTTGTTTACGTTAGAACTGTAAATAATTTCTCAGGTAATATTGATTCCACACCTTAAAAACTAGAACATGATCTATTTTTACAACTATACATTTTATAATTTATATTTATAAAATAGATTAATAAATATTTGGCTAAATTTCAATATCATTATATTAGGATAAAAGAGGAAAAGTCAAAATATCGAAATTTCTCCAAATTATTATTTAAAATTAAGGTAAATCTACTTTAATCCAGAAAAAATAAAATGTAAATGGGAAGGGCGTCAAAGCATTTGTAAAAATAAAATAAAAACGTAAAGGAAGTGAGAAAGTATATGCCTTTTACCCGCGTTTCATTTTATCTCACTGGTCGTTCCAACCCATATTCCCACAGCACCCTTACCACTTTGCTGATTAGCGCCCGAACCTCAATGGGATTACCAGGCGAAGTAACTCCATTCTGGGGGTAAGAGGTCAGGCGGCCTCCATCCTAATGATGCAGATCGGCTAAGGTTAAGTTGAAGGTGTTGATACTGGATATACGTGCGCTGTGCTCACAGCTTTGTGTTTATTATTATTATTTGTTGGGCTTTCTGGTTCAGCTCACAAGTGGTCTTGTGGTCGAACGTAATACCTCGCATGGACGAGCGAGGCTGAGATAGCTACTTTCCTTGTCTCGATTACGCTTGTTGCTATTTCTCCCTTGTCTTCTTTGCTACCTTAAACTAATACCCTTATGTGTATATCCTCTCCTCCAACTCTGTTTTATAATCAACCTGAGTCAGGGGAATTTTATTAAATACTCCCCTTATAATTTTAAACTTAGTTTTTCTTAACTATAATGATGTATTGTGACCAATATTGATATATTCTTGATTTACGTTGGATCTATTTCCAATATACCCTTCTTACAGTTCCCTTTCCTATTGTTTGTAATTTATATATATGTACATTTATTTTTGTATATATATAACTTTTTCTGAAAAGCTTTGAGTGTTTTTTTATCTACACAATTTAATATATTATATATTCTTTCTCTGTATGTGACTCCATTCCTCTGCTATTCTCTGATATCTCTCATTTCTTCTTCAGTTTATTTTCTCTCTCCTTTTGTGTGATTATCTCAAGAGACTGCGGCCTTCCTAGAGAGATGGGCTCTGGAAGACGTGCTTTACGCTTCTTCTAGATGGACGGGTTGATAGAGGTTAAGAAGTAGTAATGGAACTGTGTTCCTTGGAGAGTGGAACCACCCACCTCCTATTTGTGCCTCAAAATACTTTTCAAAAACTTGTTTTTATCATGTCAAATATATAAACAATTGGTTTTTATATAAAGAAGAACAAGTTTAAATTTTAACCGATACACTGGATCTATCCTGTCTGACTATTCAAAATGGTTGGAAGTCCCTTAGCGACAAGTACTTCATCTCGGCGACAAGGGCTTCCATTAGTATATTTACGCTAAAAAAAATAGCTGTAACCTCTAAACACTCAACATTTTACTATTACTTTTACCTTTATAATTTCAAGACTTTGCTTACAATATTTTAAATAGTAACTTATAGTCGTAAATATTATATTTTATGGGTAACACACAATTATTTTGTAGGTGATCATTTGTTTAACTATTGAAAAAACATTAATAGTGAGCGAAGGTGACCTGGTGGTCTAGAGCTAATGTGTCAGACTTCTATGCTGGCGGCCGGGGTTCAATCCCAGGTCCCGGCAAAGATTTATCTGATTACCAAACCCTTCCTTCACCTCTGACAAGACATCTTGTGAATGTGAGGAATGCCAGGTCTCCACCGTGGTTCGGATTCCACGTAAACTGTAGGTCCTTCATTTCATCTCACAATCACCCTACCATTACACATTAGCGTAAGTGCGTACAACCCGAACGGGTAGTAAGACGCGGTGCTAATAATAATAATAGTAATAATATTGAGCGAAGAACAAATCTTTTTTCATCTTAAACATCCTAAATCCTGTATCAAACTGTATTGTATTTTAAAAGAATGAATTTAGATAACCACAACAAACGTATTTACTATATCCAAATCTATATATACATATAAGATTGAAACTAGATCTGTCCGGTAATCAAAACCCACTTCCAGATGAGTTGTTGGATTGAAATTTGTCAGGAAGGTAGCGTGCTTACCTCATATAGCTAAAACAATCTAAAAACAGGAAATTTAAAAATGTGGCGAGGGGGATGGAGTTCTAGTAAGAATAAACTTTTAAGATAAGTTATAAAACTAAAATTTGAAAGGAAGTTCAAGGGACCAATCCAAATAATCATAAAGTTCTGAAAAAATATATTTTATAGAACTCAAGTAATTAGGAGAGAAGAAAAATAGCTATTAAGTATGGCATAAAATTTAAATTTAGCATGCAAGGAGAACAATTTCAGATAAGAAAAAGTCTTAAAATGTGAATTCTATAAGTTCTAAATGGACGTGTCGTGGGAGGGGGTGGGAGGATGAGGGTTTTATAAACTTCCAAAATTAATAAAAACAAATTTTATATTGGATAGCTAATTTAAATTTGTAAGCCAGAGAGTACCCCTCAAAATACCTAAATAAAAATATAAATTTCTAAGAGGAAATCCTAGAAATGTAGTGAGGGGAGAGGGAGGCAAATTTCCAAAACTAATAAAAATAAATTACTTCTCATAGTAAAATTAAAATTGACATTAGCTATTTTGTTTTAGGGACAAATAGGGTCTACAGATAAACACTAGTATGAGAAAATGGTGGAAAAGCATGTGATTTTGACAAAATTATGAAAACCCTATAAAATTATTAAATTATGAAAATATTTACTGTTAAAAATGTCTGACAACTTTATGTACGACTATTTGAGGTGGGGTATGTCTTATTTCCATAAAAAACATTAGATGTGTAAAAGGGTTTGACAAGTAAACTCTCGGTATATACCGCCTCAAGCAATACTAGCTAAAAATTCGTACTTCATAGGAGCTCATTCCTTAAAAATGCATAAAAAATCTAATATTAATAAAAAATATTATCTACAACGGACATTATGATGTTGATATCAAATTTACGAGAAGTATTTTACAAATACAAAAGTAGCAATATCAAAAAGTATTCACATTCTAAAAGTAAAGTGATTCATATTTCAAAGAAAATAATAATAATCTCAGCACAGCACCAACAACAAACAATTATCTATCATTTTTAATAATGGTTATATGTATTTGGTAATAAGTATTAATAATAAAACTAAATCTTTTTTCTTATTATTTAATTCCCTTCTCACTCAAATAAGGAGACGGAAATAAAATAATAGTAAAGAAGATTTAATTTTATCAAATATCTATCAATTAAAATTACTGTTGCAGTCAAAATTTTAATCTCTTACATGAAATACTTTTAATTCAAACTAATCAACATCAAGAAAACATGACAATAATAATATATAAAGAAAAATTAAATACTTATAATATTTTCATATTTAATGTAAATACTACTAAAAATGTTCATTTTAATAGTCATTCAAAACTTATATACACAACAAAAATTATTCAAATCAATATATATATATATATATATATAATAAACAAATTACATATAAATTAACATATTGTTAGTCCATTCGTTTTTGGAACTAACAAAAAGGAAGGAAGGGTGCAAGGAGCTTAAGGGATAGCTAAAATAATAACATGAACTCCAAAAAGATCTTCAAATTCATATCCTTACAATATGTATGATAGATTACGTACCAATCCTAAATTTTATGAGTATCTGGATGTTTGCTCTCAAACCTAATAGTTGTATATATAAAATTAATCAGGGGATATCATTGAACAATTAGTAGGTTTGTCACAAATAGTAGAAACTTAAATGAAAATAATAAATCCAAGACATAAACTAAAATGGCAAGTGAGTGTGAAAACAAATTTAAATTAATAAGATTTAATTGCAACATTGCATCATGTATAAGTGTATTTGAAGAGGTCATTTAATTTTAGGTGTACAACTCTGAAAACAGAATGCTAACTGGTGTTTCAAAACCTACTTCGAATATTATTATTTTTATTGCTTTCATTTTTAAAATATAACTAAGAATGTTGCAATGCTTTCATTTTCCTCTACGACACAATTAAATTGAGGTTTTATATAAAATTGGAATATCCCATTTGAATTAATGGTTTTTTTATGTAGGCTATACTTTTAGTCTATCAAAACTAATCAATAAATTTTAATTTTACTATTTTAAGCTAATAAGTTCATTATATAGCAGTTTTAGCTAATATATTTTTTCAAAGATGATCCAGAATATTATACGTTGAGTTATAAAATCTAGTTTTATTCAAATATAAAAGGGAAATAGTTCTAAAATCCTCATATAAATAAGATTTTGTTAGTGATTTTTTCAAAACTGAAAGTAGTTACATTAGCTTACATTCATAATAACTTTTTAAGGGTTTGTTAGTTACATAAATATTGGTATATCTTCAAGCATGGCAGCTAATAGCCAAGAAAGTATATTTTCATATATTTTATTTGTGGTACCACATGTCACATTTATTGAGTCAAAAAGGCGTTTTCTCTAAAAATAAATTGTTTTGGATTGAATTCTAGGCATTAGCTAATAATAATAATTTGTGAAAATGAGGCATCCCCTTTCAAATTGATAATTTAACTAGCAAAGGGTGACCTGGCGGTCTAGGGGTAAGGTGTCAGACTTCTGTGCTGGCGGCCGGGGTTCAATCCTCGGTCCCGGCAAAGATTTATCTGATTACCAAACCCTTCCTTCACCTCTGACAAGACATCTTGTGAATGTGAGGAATGCCAGGCCTCCACCGTGGTTCGGATTCCACATTAAACTGTAGGTCCTTCATTTCATCTCACAATCACCTTACCATTACACATTAGCGTAAGTGTGTATAACCCGAACGGATAGTAAGACGCGGTGCTAATAATAATAATAATAATAACTAGCAAAGGACTAAGAGCTGTGTCCATCAAAAAATAAAAGCTATTTTGAAAACTCTGTGATAACATAAGCGGTTGGTTAATAAATTAAACGTTGAGTACCCCAAGTAAAATAAGTGTTATTCTAGGATCTCGTCACAAAATGGATTCTTATGGTGATCAACGGATCACTAAACGTAGTTACATATGTTTTAAGTCTCATCCGAA
The DNA here is from genome assembly GCA_901482245.1 of Timema douglasi. Lineage (NCBI taxonomy): Eukaryota > Metazoa > Arthropoda > Insecta > Phasmatodea > Timematidae > Timema > Timema douglasi. The sequence continues at coordinate 92,006 of CABEEJ010000800.1, forward strand.
GTCAAATCAACCATTCTCACAAATGTTTGTACATTCTCTGTAGCACAATGGCTAAATTGATGAAATTATGGTCGTAGTCCAGAAGGGGATTCATCCAGACAAGCGAACGACAGTGTGCACGGCTGAAGAAATATTTATTTTATTTTTATATTTTCCAAGAACTTTCTAAATGTAATCTTAATACCCACAAATAACCTAGAATATAGTGAACTAATTGCACATTTTTTGGAAACTAATAATATCCTATATAACAGTTAATGGAAATCTCTTTAGGATAAAGAGAAATCTTTGTATTTCTTCAGGAGCTCTCTAGATTCGAAAAAAGGCTTCATTAGAACTCCGGGAGTCCACCCCAACCACTTGACCATTTGGAAGGACGGCAAAGGCTTTGTATACACAGGGGTGTTGCAAAGAGGACCAGCTTGTTGAATGGGTGGAGGGTGAGGGGTCATAGGAACTGTTGCGGTCCGTGATAGACAAGTTGACAGCGAGGCACGCGATCCAAACATCCATCAGTTCTGGTAGCAGCGATAACCCGAATGGTGGGTGGTACAGGGGGAGGGCCAACAGGGAGGAAGGGATTTTTCTTTTATTTCAGATCTTAGGATTTGGGTCTTTGATTAGTTACGCTAACCACTTTCAAACAATGCCTTTACTAAACTGACACTTAAGTTGCATAGCTACCCTCCTCAGTGGCCGAATGGTCTAAACTATAAGGCGTCACAAACTCGTGTTAGATTGGCCTCTAAAATCGGGGAAAATGGGGTTAGAATACCACTCGGGTCTACTGAGTGTGGTTTTCCTCAATGGTTTACCCCTCTCCTTACACGCGAATACTGATAGCTTACACCTAAAATACTTCCTTCTTCATTCGTGCCCCATTAAAGTAATTTATCATATTATATGCGTCATTAGAACCGGTAGTAAGATGCTTTGATTTAAACATATCTACAGAGCTTATGGGGTATTCTCATTCTAGACAATCACATGCTCTTAGAGGATCGTGTGAGTCGGGACCCAAATAAAGATCTAAATTAGTCCAGTCAATAAAGTAAAAATAGGGGAAATAATTCGTGTAGTCGCAAATTTTTGTACAGTGTTAGGGGGGAGTACCATGAACAACATAGTAAAAATCCTTACCATTGGGGGGTGAGCGGGGGGGTGGGGGAGCGTTTAAAGGTCATTCTTCCACGTTATTCTCGTATAACTCGAAAACCGTGGCCTCTAACGGAAAGGTGTTCATGTACAAAATTAAACTACATTAAATTCTCCACAAAAAAGACCTAATTCATTTTTTCTCTAGGATGAATCGTTTGTGATATACAGGGGATGGAAAAATCGCGGATTATTAAAAACAGTGTTTTAATGGTATAAAATTAAAGTTTAATGTTTAATGAACTCAGAACAGAACAACTACATTACTTATTAAAAACAAACCTCTTATCTTGAATGTGTAAATCTCAAAAATCAACAATTGAATCATCATAATTATCATCACTCTCATAATCATCTTGAATATCGAGTAACGGTGCACCATTCGTACATGTACCATGGCACGTCCCCCATACCCAGTAGAACAACGGCTAAACATGTTGTTCAGAATCACTTCAGGTGCTACTGGGTCTTTGGTTGTTACAGGGTTGAGCGATCCATCCTCCACTCGGTCAGGGGTAGGGGGTTGTTGAGCCATTGCTGTATCTGTAAGTAAGTAACAAAACCGCTGTAAGTAACAACAAATAGTTTTGTAAAAATCATTAAATGAAAACAGTAAGTTAATAAAATTAATATAACTTACCTGTAAATAAACTCTAAAAGAGTGTTGCTGCGCAACTCCTGTGGTTGGTGGCAGTGAGGCGAGGTCTGGCTTTGGATTCGGGGATTTGTTCAGGAATGCAGCATACCGGCGTTGATTCAGGTCTTGCTGATCTGAATTCGCTTGGTACATTTATAAAAACATCTTCTCACCAGCCTGTGCGACCTTGTCTTCTGGTGTCGAGGGGTTGGTAAAAATGTCTGATATTGTCTTCATTTTCCTAGGAATCTTGCTGAACAGCTTACCCATTCCTCCTTTACTCTTGTTTTAAATGGCGGAGGTGGTGTCACACCCACTAAAGGCACGGAGAAGGAGGATGGTTTCAGCAAAAAGGAAGTTGTTGGAGTTTGTTTGTTGAAAACCAATTTGATTCCACCTTGCCCTTGCCCGGCTTCATGAAGTATACGTTACTCCTTGGTCGTGCAAAAGCAATGAGTAAAACAATCAAGTTGACATCTTCCCTATAATTGTGACAGTGGGATGTAGGGCAGCTTTCTCTAACCCACATCTCACTATAGCGTCATCAGCATCCCCTGTAGCAACTACTGTTTCTATTCCCCTCACTACCATTTTGTCACTGAGGAGTTGAATAAGCCTGGTTTTGTTATTCTCGTTTGCGAGAAAATGCTCCTGTTGAACAGTGACATTCATGCTTTCATTAAAATTAATGTCAACTGAAGTTTTTGTGAGGGCCCTTCTCTTCTGCTCGTTTTGTACTGTTGACGTCGCCATAACCATCGAAAACCACAGTACAGTTTTGACTGTAATGTTCTAGTACATAGGCTATGTATTGATCGCAAAGTACAGAAATCTTAGTACCCATATTACATTTCACGTGGTGAAGGAGGAAGCCTCCATCTAATACATTCGTGCTCGTTCGTAGATCATGAGTTTAATAATTATCCTCGGGAAAAGCATCGTAGAAAGACGACTTCTTTTCTTTCCTCATTACCCCTTTATTAAAGAGAGCCAACGGGAATGGAGATAATTCATATTCCATAAGCTGTGCAACATCTTCATCACTCTTTTTTGCAATGGCAGTTCTTTGGAAAAGGTCAGAGGGTCTACAGTCACTGTTTCACCGTTCACTTTTACGGCATAGCTCATACTAGCCAATGACAACACCACATTCTTCTTAGACTGTTTTATGTCACCAAAATTACAGCCAACAAAACTTTGCATGGTTGCAGTACAAATTTCTAGGGCTCGGTGACTATTTATTTTTGAGTTTACGATTATCCCTATTGACAGAGACATAAGTGAGTTTATTTTCGGAAAAGGAGGATGGTCATTGAACCATTCATAAATCTTTGCCCGGTCTTGCCCATCCCTATTTTGCTGTGATACCCGGAAATCAACATGCTGCTCCCCACTTGAAAAAAATCACTCCGGTAAACTACTCTATTGACGAGCAGATGGCGGTTGCTCCAGGGGACCCACCAACCCACTTCGTTAGAACAGAATCAGTTATTCCTCTTCCTCGCGTTAGGCCACCTGAACTTTTCATGGAGCGCATTAGAGTCTGCTTTATGGTCATGTCTGACCAAACTCCTGCCCAACGTGAAGCAGTTAGATTTATGGTGAAATAACCCTTATCTCCAAAATCCTTGAACACATGTGGGTGGCTAGTTTTCAATGATAGCATGTCTTGAACGTAAAGATGGGCACATTTTGCATGCTTGCATGGAAGAATGGTATAATTTTCTGAACACAAACCGAGTGGCCATTCCAATCACCACGGCGCTCAGAATCTATGAACTTCTTCATCAATGAAAGCATGTTATTATTATTATTATTATTATTATTATTATTATTATTATTATTACCGCGTCTTACTATCCGTTCGGGTTATACGCACTTACGCTAATGTGTAATAGTAGGGTGATTGTGAGATGAAATGGAGGACCTACAGTTTAACGTGGAATCCGAACCACGGTGTAGGCCTGGCATTCCTGAAACCATGTTAAAATATTGCACCCATAAAGCAGCGGTAGGTCCGTTGTTGTACAGACATTTAATATTCGGTCTGAACCCACTTCATTTTACATTAAACATTAATTTTATACCATTAAAACACTGTTTTTAATAATCCGCGATTTTTCCATCCCCTGTATATCATAAACGATTCATCCTAGAGAAAAAATGATTAAGATCCTTTTTGTGGAGAATTTAATGTAGTTTAATTTTGTACATGAAAACCTTTTCGTTAGAGGCCACGGTTTTCGAGTTATACGAGAATAACGTGGAAGAATGACCTTTAAACGCTTCCCCACCCCCCCGCTCACCCCCCAACGGTCAGGATTTTTAGTATGTGGTTCATGGTACTCCCCCTTACCACTGTACAAAAATTTGCGACTACATGAATTATTTCCCCTATTCGACCTTTTTTGGTCTTCGTTGACTGGACTAAATGTTATAAAGGAAGATTTCAAACTTACCGTGCGACATATTTACCTATATTGCATGCTACTAGTATATTATCCCTAATATTTAAGGGGAAACATTTGCCAGAACCCTTGGCTTATCATTCATTTCAAGATTGACCCAACAAATAAAAATGTACACACCTATGGTAACTTTTAGGATCAAACCAGGTATATATATAGTGTGGATAATATATCTATTTATAGTGTGGATAATATATCCGCTGCTCTTTGAGGTACTCACTAACAGCTTATCATTTCAAAGTTTTAGGACTCAAAAAATAAACAATTTTATTTGAAATAATATTATATAAAATCAATATTAATAAGTAAATAGATTTTATTAAACTAGTATTTGAAAAATGGGGAGTTGAATATGCACAGAACAAATAATATGTTTTTATAACTTTGTATATTATTTCATTATGCTCTTTTTTGAAGTTTGATGTTAATTTTCCCCCCATTGCGTGTTTCCGTAATAATGTTTGTTGTCTAGTCCAACACCTTGGCTCAGTGGGTAGCACGTCTGTCTACTGAGCTAATGGCCCAACTTCATTTCCGACTTGGCCGATATATCTATCAAAGTTGAAGTTTGGGTTTCCCTTTCACAGTGATGAATTAACAGCTGGAGTCTTGATGTTTCGTCTGTTTTAGATCTAAATTTGTTTAAAAGTCGTGTGGTGATATAATATAATAAGTGGGTTTAAAAATGCTTGTTAAATACCTCAAATAAATGGCATGAATAATTAGTCAAACATATAATACTAATTATAAGCATAATCTAAAATTTAAATAAAGGAGCAAGGAAGTATGGGTTATAAACTGTACTATTTATTAATTTCTAAGTGTTGCCTCGATTAATCGCTGCTTGCTAGACAAATGTTTCAATTATAAGCTATATATGATTTTAATTGACTCTCCATCATAGTTTAATATAGCATTTACCATTATAATATTTTTATTAGTTTATGTAAACGACAATTAGGTGCAGTGAATTTTTATCTCCGTGAATTTATCCTCAGCAACATATTGTGAGTAGAAAACTTTATTACCTTCCTTCTTACCTTTCGTAAGAATGAAAACATGAAGGGTATAATTTCATTTACCCTGAGCACAAAATAGAGTGATAATTTCCAACGACCGAATAATTTTGCATGGATGGCTAAACTTGAAAGGTGGCGAAGGTTGTAAGTAAAGCTAACAATTAATAGGGAAAATGAGAATACACCAGAAGGGGGAGAAAGGAGAAAGAGGATATGGNGGGGGGGGGTTGATTAAGGGGTTAGGGGAGAATTGAGAAGAGTGCACCGGTAGTTTCTTTAATTAACACTGCTCCCTGTTGGCCGGTATATTTCACGATTAATTAGGCTCCCTTCCCTTAGCGCAGCTGTAAAATTCTTTCTGCATCCAAAGCTTTCCAAGTTCATTTCCCGACCCCGTGCGCTCACTCTCCGTGTTGGAAGATTACGAGAAGAATATTTGGATTTATTGCGAGTTAGCTAAATGCTATCGCAGGTTTTCACTAAACAATGTTTTGCTAAGCTGCAGTATTGTTATTACTATTTCCCCTTGTTGTACAGAAAATTGAATTTTACATTAATGTGTTTATGTCTTGAAAGCTGTATTATTAATAACTTTAGAAATCATCGAAATATTTTGACAAAATTTACCAGACACATACATACTTATCTAGTCACTTTATTTTACATATAACCCTAAATAAAATGGTGTGTTTAATATATTTGAAATTTTCAATAATGTTTGGTTCTGAAATATCTATTAGTTACTTATAAGGTGTTGATTGAAGTCAACTTAACTTTGTTCGTCCATTGTGAATATATATTTTTGTGGTTCGAATATAATATATGTTATTATTATTATAATTGTAGTTAGCACCACGTCTTACTAGCCGTTCGGGTTATACGCACTTACGCTAATGTGCAATGGTAGGGTGATTGTGAGATGAAATGGAGGAACTATGGATTAACATGGAATCCGAAACACAATGGAGTCCTCAAATTCCACACATTCACAAGCTGTGATTAATACACGTCTTGTCAGAAGTAAAGGAAGGTGTTTTACAATCAAATAGATCCGTGCCGGGGTTTGAACCTCGGTCCCCCAGCAGAGAAGTTTGACACCTTACCCCTATACCAGCAGATCACATATAATATGGGTTAATATAATTAAATTAGTTTGTATTTTTTTATGATGAATATACATTTCTCCCTTCTTTATATAAATGTGTATTTTATCACAATCCCCCAAAGAAAAAAAGTATTGTGAAAGTAATATCATTTTAATTTAAAATTGTTTAGATGCTTCATGATCCCTTTATCCAAATAAAGTGTTTTAGTAAAGCTAACTGTCTGTTACTAGGACTGGAACATAAACTGTTTTACTGATTGGGCTAAGACTTGGTATATAGGATTTTAATAATGTTTTCTAGAGGGATTTTGGGAATTATTTAACAAACAAAATGTTTGTCTATTTAAGTGAGAAGAATAATTATTCCCCATATATGAGCTCTAATGATATTTACTAAACAAATTAATTTTAACATTAAAAACAAAATTTCACATCCCATTTTCCAATAAAAATTACTTTGAGGTAACCTTACATAAGCCAAATTTCTCAATCTTTATCATATTTCCGCATCTCTTTTAGATTTGAAATAAATTATTATTGTAAGGTTGTAAGACATATAAAATTAAACAAATTTTGTTTGAAATGTTTTTTGTAAACTTAATTGGTAACTTCTAGGGTGTAAGCAAATACATTTTTAAATGAAAGTCTGAGATACGTGTGACTTTAATTTGCTCTTTGTCGAACCCGAGATAATCCTATATTATCAATATGTTTCGATAAACGTCCATATTATTGCTATTCAATTTTCTCTTTTTGGTGGAATATAATGATGTTCTTTTAACTTTATGCCTTTGCTACAATGTATTTGTTTCGTTTCACGTTTCATACTAGTTTTGAGCTAATATCTCAATTTTGAGGGTGGGGCTCTCCGGGTCCATAGATCGCATCATGCAATGTATTTTGTCAAATTGATTCCTCTGAAAAAAAAAACACATGATGTATTGATTTACATTAATAAAGATCATAATGATGTATATAAATTATGAAAACTTATTTTCAAAACAGTATTATTTGAGCAAATACAGATTACATACATATGTGCATACATACATACATACATACATGCATACATATATACATACATAAAAACATATATGCATACATATATACATAAATAATAATAATATCTAGCACCACATCTTACTAACCATTCGGGTTATACGCTTTAAGTACTATTTACGCCAATGGAAAAGGAATTGGAAAGGTTAAATTAGAATAGATGAACCCGCTTTGCGTGGAGGTAGAGTGGAAAACCATTTAGGAAAAACCTCCCTCAGTTCACCCGACCGAGATTCGAACTCTGATCTCCCCGTCCTCGGCGGTAGAGCTCAACACGACAAGCGCGTTATCCAACTACGCCACCGAGGCGGGTATATACATAAATACATACATACATACATACATACATACATACAGACATACATACATGCAGACATATATACATACATACAGACATATATACATATATACATACATATATACATACATGCATACATACATCTATACATACATACATATATACATACATACATATATACATACATATATAAATACATACATATATACATACATACATACATACATACATATATACATACATACATATATACATACATATATAAATACATACATATATACATACATACATGCATACATACATACATAGATACATATATACATACATATATACATATATACATACATACATCTATAGATACATACAGCTATAGATACATACATATATACATACATACATCTATAGATACATACATATATACATACATACATATATACATACATACATATATACATACATACATATATACATACATACATATATACATACATACATATATACATACCTATATACATNACATACATACATATATACATACATACATATATACATACATACATATATACATACATACATATATACATACATACATATATACATACCTATATACATATATACATGCATATATTCATACATGCATATATACATACATACATATAAACATACATACATACATACATACATCTATAGATACATACATATATATATATATATACATATATACATACATACATACATACATACATACATACATACATACATACATACATACATACATACATACATACCTAATCATGCCATTCCCTATACTGGGTGGACAAGAAACTGTGAATATAGCTCAAAAACCAACTCTGTACTTAATAAATCCTCGCTAAATTTTTCCCCACTGCCCTATCCCTGAATACTTCCTTGGCTTCAACAACATACATTCATTGAGTCATACATGCTCTTAAAGACAAACTGACGTTTTTTAAACCTATAAATTTTTATTAGCTCAAAATTTAGCAACACACAAGGCTACTCTATCCATTTGTTTATATTTGCCTGTTGATTTCCGTACAAATACTTGAATCAGAAGCTATGTGTCGATAGAGAATAAAAGGCTCTTCTCTTTGCTTTAATATAAAATGTTGAATTCCGAGTTCTATAAAAACTCAAAGAATATCCTTATTTTCACGAATGACGAAGTTACAATAATCTAACAGTTTTGATACTAATGTGCTCATTTACGACTTATTATATCAATCAGTCAGAAAGAGACTAGAAAAAAGGTCCCTTAAAACATATCCATGACATCTGTTATCTAATGCTGCCTTGTTTCTTTAACAAAGTCGCGCATGTTTAGAACTTACGACACCCTCCATGAACCTCCAACCAACTATCTATCCCTCTCCCGGGCCAACTTGCCAACCTTCTTACACTTAACCTGGGCTTTCCTTGTAAGAGAGAGCTGGCTTATCTCTACACACTTCCTGGGGTAAGTAATGAACACAAAGGAAGGGTACTTAAAAGCCGAGATTAAACCTTCAACTGTTGAGGTTGAAGTTGTCACTAGACTATACGCACAATCTTATCGCCGAAAGTCGTCTTACCTGTAAAGAAAAAAAAGAGGAAGAGACAAATTAAACGGAGAATCTACTTGCATTGTTTCTGTTCAAGACAAAAGAAAATGACATTTTGCTTTGACATTTGTTTTTTATATGTGTAATAGTAAGAAATGTAGGTAACTTTTTTTACCAAAGTTTAATGTAGTTAACTAAAAATATGATGTTATTGTTAATAAATGTAAAATATCTATATAAATATAGTTTTGTAAATTTATTAATAAATAGTTATTTAAATTCATCAAAGGGTACTTCTTGCAGTGAAAATAATTATGCGAAAAATATTCCATTTCAATCTCAAAATGCACTTTTAAACATAAAATATTTATGTATATTCTGATAAGTATATATACATACTTCTCTTAATATATATATAATGTATATATACATTATATATATATACATTATATAAATACACATATATACAATATAATATATAGGTATATATAGTATATATAAATGTATATATACATTATATAAATATACATATATACAATATAATATATATATAGGTATGTATATACTCCTCTGAATATATATAAGTATATATATATTTCTCTGAATATATATAGGTATATATATATATTTCTCTGAATATATAAAAGTATATATATACTTCTCTGAATATTTAATATCAAAAAGTTAATTTTGAAATTTCAATTCTTTTCTCATCCCTTAAAAGAACTTTTTTTCTTCTTTTTTTACGGTCCTTAACTTGTACATAATGTACTATATTTCTGAACCGTTAACTTCCTACGTTTGATTAAATTACTATCGTTTTAAAACAAAATACAAAAGGTACTAGTTTATAAAAATGTATTACAGTTATTGATATTTTGTTTAGATTATTATCTTTATATTTGGAGTTCAAACTTACTTAGTAGATATTGATTTACTAAATAGTTTTTTGAATTATTTCGAGACATTTTAATTCAAAGTTCTTGGTTTTATCGATACAGTCAGACAAATTCTTTGAGACCAGGTAGAGTCATTGAGAAATCAAAAAAATTTGAATGACCTATTTTTCAATTATTCTTAAGTATCACTAATAACCAATTATTATATACACGTATATGCTGCATACTTTAGAGGATAGAATTTGGAAGAATGGAAGTATTCAGTGAGTATTGTGTATTTTAAGAGATAAAATAGTCTATATGGTTCAGCAAAGGAGGGTCAGGGGTCAGAGGCAGGATTATTGAGAGGTCTGAGGGGAGTCGTGCCCCCCTCTTCAATAATCACCCAAATGGGTCACTTTTATTACTGTTAATGAAGCTGTGATTTGTTTTATTTAGAAAATCGAAAACCTACGTTAACAACAATGCATATGTTTTATATAATTAATTTAATTATCATATTATTTTACTATTCGTATTATTAACTTTGTACCAAATATTTTAAAAATTAGATTATAAATGTGTATAATTTGTTTCCCTTATAACCTAAGACCTAGTGACGCCAATTCTAGTAGCCCAAGACCAGCCAGGTGTAGATTGATAGACCATTAGAAGATGTTCAGTAGTTCACCCTTAGAGGCCGGGTCTTTTACACTATGGACCCATTAGAGCAGTGATTGGTAAGTAGCTGGATTAATAGTGCAAAACGGCTCTCGAAGGTCTCATGTGGCTTTCTTTACTATGCTTGGAGAGTCCGAACTCGCTATCGCAATCAACAATATTTTGGGGCAAATACACGTAGAGCAAATATCTATATAGTCATGAAAATCCAAAAATTGTTAGGGGAATAGGTATTTTTAGTTATCTCAATGTTTAGTTCTACTATATATGTATTTTAAACAAATCAATATTTAAATTTCATTATGTTTAAATATTTGTTTATAATATTTAAAATACAAACCATGATAGCGACCCAAAATGTTAGTTTTAACTTCAATTCACAATATGTTTCAACGAGTGATTACATATATTTCTTTTATAATTTAAATTCCACCAGAAAACATTTCAGTGACCATTGTTTTAATATTAATGTTTAAGGTTGAAGCTGCAATGTCATTATTATTTTATTAAATAAAATATCTAATTTATAAATTGTATAATAAAATATTTAAAACCATCTTTGATAAAATATGTGGTGCTATAATATAACATTTCATTTTTTCCAAAGTTTTTACAATCTATTGTGATTATAAAATAAAATTCTAACTATATCAATAATATTTAATAATTGTGCGTATGGCTTTTAATAACTTGGTCACAGTAGCCGCTCTAATAATTAAAAGTGAAACTCTAGGTTAAGGCCCAAGTGTGGAATTTATTTCCTCATTTGTAATACTTTACATTTGTAACTGCTTTTAATGTGTAAATTAAGTTTTGAGGTGTCACCATTTTCTTTGATAAAACAAAGCTCCATTGTATGCTCTATAATGGTTCTCTATTATAAAATATGTGTGAAAAATATTATCTTATAAAATACCTCTGAGAGATAATCAGTTACATCAAATAAAATACTGATAAATATGGAAAAGTCAAATGATTTTAAAACGTGTAACGATTATCAAATCACTGTGGTGAGAATAACTTATAATTTCATCGAGGATAACATTTTTTGGCCAAGCCAGAACTTGAGCCCAGAACACTTATCTCTCTAGGAAACCGCACTGTTAACTAAGCAAATGAATCCCATTACGCCAACATACCAGATTTTAAGTAATTGCAATGTTTATACTCTACTATTTTTTAAACGGTTCCTAAGATCATCGTAATGAAATAAAAATTGCCAAGGAACAACTAATGTTGCTTTGAAAACGTCTAACAATCAAGCAGCGGATGGGTGGACACAAATTATCTATATTCTTCACTCAACAGTAAAGTAAGAAAGAACTAATTATAATCGGAAATGCGTTTACAGCAGATTCAGCTTACTAAAAGTGTGACCATATTTTATAACTAAGGCTCGTTTATTGATTATATGACATATTTCTAAGGTGACCTGGTGGTCTAGGGGTAAGGCGTCAAACTTATATGCTGGCGGCCGGGGTTCAATCCTCGGTCCCGGCATAGATTTATCTGATTACCAAACCCTTCCTTCACCTCTGACAGGATATCTTGTGAATGTGAGGAATTCCAGGCCTCCACCGTGGTTCGGATTCCACGTTAAACTGTAGGTCCTTCATTTCATCTCACAAATCACCCTACCATTGCACATTAGCGTAAGTACGTATAACCCGAACGGGTAGTCAGAAGCGGTGCTAATAATAATAATGACATATTTCTAATTTGTCCATTACACATGAACATAAACTTTTGTAATGATAACCTGGTTTAAGAAATAGATATCTTATCAGTTTCTAAACCTGTATTCGACAGGCTGATTTAACGTAAACTGAGTATACAATGTCAGAATTCGGTAAAAAAAAATCCTATTCCCTGATACCTTATTCACCGCTGTAGGCTTTGTATTAGTTGAGAAAAAGGGCGGTCGACAACAGAAATAATATATTATACAATAGGCAATTTTTTGTCATTTTGGATTTTTAGTTCATATATTCTTAATTTGCGTGCTTTTTGGATCAATTATAAGAATTTTTGAAAAAGATCTTTTCATTTCTGTTAGATAGGTATATTTTTAAACACAAGTAATATTTAATAAATGTATTAATATACAAACATATTTTTAATCACACATTTGTCGTAATAAGAAGATCATGTAGGAAATAAAAATTATCATCTTTGCATGTAGGTCTATGGTTGTGAAATACACATTACTAAATAAACACTTCAATTAAGCCGGATAGATTTGCGTTGGGAGATTTTAAAAACAAACAGATATATGTAAATCAATGTTATATTTAGCAGAAATCAAGAATTTTTATTTCAAGGTCTTTCTATTGTATAGATATCGGTTGGTTTCCATTTACAAAGTAAGTGTTTTATTTAGTCATGTGTATTCATTACGAGCTTTTTTTAAATAAATAGGTAGTTATTTTGTCTATTTAAAATAATTCTTTTTTATTATAAGATCATTTCGTAAGACTTTTTTTAGAATTTTTAACTCACAAAATTCTGAGTCATGTTTATAAGTTTAATAATTTGTAGTAAGCTTGCTCCCTTTCTTTTTTATTGTGTAATATATGTGTCTCTCTCTACCCTTACTGACTATAATTTTATTTAGATCGATGGAGTAAAGATATGGTAGGTATAATCTAAAGTAAATACACCAGAATTTGCTTGGAGGTAAGTGGAATAGTATTAAAGAAAATACACCTGCGTCTACTCGGTTGGGACACGAACCAATCACTTCAAGTTAGAAAAAACTGATAAAAGCATGAATACTGTTGATTATCTAACTAACACAATTAACATATTTGTATGAAATATCGTTCTACCTTCTATTTAGTTGTCCGTATTGTCGTATTCCCGCAGAGCACTCGGGTCGGCCGCATGAAAACGCTAGAATTGTCTATACTGCACGAAGTCTCTCGCGTGATATCACGCATTTTATTTCCCCCTTCACTCCAGACTGTTTCCCCCCCAGTATCACATGGTCAAACCCTCCCTCTCTCCCCGCACCTTTCTTGACATGGTCTCTTCATAACAGTTATAAACTCGGATATTATATCCTTACTAGCAGACCCGGCAAACGTTGTTTTGCCATATAAATAATTTTTAAGTAATTTCTAGTTATTAATAAAATAGGAATGATTAATAGTTAATATGAGAGTTACACTGAGATAGCAAAATAATAATTGTCAACGTTACTACTACACTTGATGCATAAGCAATAATGATGGCCGACAACTGTGTAGGGAGTGAGAGAAGTCTTATTGTGTGAGAGAAACAGGAGACCGGCTTCGTTCTCATCCCTACTCCGTGCTGTTTACTGGGTCAGAAGTGACACCTGTAGACAACTGGCGGGGATAACTAATTAAATGACGATTGATCAGTTATCGACCGGGGATGAAAAATGATTAAATTACTAAAATGGCTATTAAAAAATAGGGGTTGGTGATAAAAGGGTAAAAATTTAGGGTTGTATGTATTTTTTAATGCGACATAATCAAAAAATAAAGATATTAAAAAAATGTCTAAAATTATAGAAAAATGTTAAGGGTGGACAACCCTTATCACTAAGGGGTATGAAAAATAGATGTTGGCCAATTCTCAGACCTACTCAATATGCTCACAAAATTTCATGAGAATCGGTCAAGCCGTTTCGGAGGAGTACGGGAACGAACATTGTGACACGAGAATTTTATATATAAGAAGATGTACGACTCCCAACTAGTTTATAATCTTGTCAATGGCCACGCGGAAAGGAGCGTAAGTTCTTTTTTTTTAATAGTTTATCATAGACGTTAAGGTTAGATTTTGAATCTTAACCTTAGACTGGAAAAATATTATTTGAAAAAATTAGTTTTTTGTTAATTTTTCTTATATAACTTGACTCATATGCAACCAAATATTAAAACGGATTCAATTTTATATTATGCCATATGTTATAAAATTAATAATTAATATTTAGCACCACGTCTTACTACCCGTTCGGGTTATACGCTTTAAGTACTAATTACGCTAATAGATTAGGAATTAGGAAGGATGAATTAGAGGAAGTGAACCCGCACTTGCGTGGAGGGAGAGCGGAAAACCATTTTAGGAAAAACCACCCCCAGTTCACCCGACCGAGATTCGAACCTCGATCTCCCCGTCCTCAGCAGTCGAGATCAACACCATTAGCGCGTTAGCCAACTACGCCACCGAGGCGGGTATATTTTAATAAAAAAAATGTATAGATTTACATATCATTCCGAATATATTTTTTTAAAGTTATATTTAAATTATATTCATATTATATTTGTTTAGCAAACAAACACAAAGCCTAGTAAAAAAATCAATGTTCAAAACGTTGAATCGTGCCTTGGTCGAGTTTCTTAGTGTGAGCATGTAGCTAGATTTGCGTGACAATACTGTTATCAGTATCACTATTAATGTAAATAAGTAAGTAACTCTTAGGAGATTTATGCGAGCGGATATCTCGCCATTCTTTGTCCCTTCAAGTGCAGTGGGGTAAAAAAAAACACAAAACATAATGGTAAAAAGAGGGGAAACGGACAAGCAACAGGCGGCACATGGTATGACAGGTATACACAGTCATGGCATATGGAAATTGAAGGAAATAAAGTGGCCATATGATTAGAAGTCCCACGTTGTAAATTGTGTGTTCAAGTAGAAAAAAATACAATAGAAAGTTTAATACTTTCTTATCCATCTATCACGCAAAAAAAAAAAAGCATAGAAAATTAATTCTAAGAGATTTACAACTTTCAAAGTTTAACAAAGGGGTTAACTATGCAAAATCTTTATTACCTTAATAAATTGATGATATAAAATTGTATGTTAAATTTCATAGCTTTAATCTCTACTTTAATTAAGTAATGTACAAATGTAAATAAAATAGATTGGTAAAAGTAGTTTATAGTTGAAACGTACCTACTTTTAAACGGATGGGTTTTGTGCAAGATAGTTTTGTGAACATTTGCTATGTGATATCACTGAAGGATTAATACAACTACATTAGGCCTTTATGTGTTTCAATATAAACTCACAAATTATGAATTTATCAAAACTCTTTGCTTATTTAAACGTCATAATGTTATGCAAGTAGATACATACGTGTTTTTTTTCACCGCGTCTTACAACCCGTTCGCGTTATACGCATATGTAAAGATTAAACTAATGTATTTGGAAGGAAGAAAGTATAATCTAGAGGAATATTACCTTAATTTGCATGTATCTAGAGTGGAGAGCGATTTAAGAAAAACTATTCTCAATACACATGAAAGGATGACAAAACATAATCTCCCCGTCATTGGCAGTCCAGTATGTTTTGAAAGAAATTCCTTAAACCAGGGGTTCCAAACTTATGTTCCAAAGGTAGAACACGGCCCGTAATCCCTTCTTTTATGGTTCAAAAAGTTTCCAGGCAAAGTGATTTTCTTTAGTAAAATTTATGTTTTCATACGAGAGAGAAAAAAAAGTTTTGACTTTGATTGGAAAAATCCGTGAAAGCTTCAATTGATGTTCATGTTAGATATCTTACTTACATCATCTGTGATATATTGACACCCGCTTCAGTGGCCGCATAGTCTAAGATGCTACTCTTGCAATAGACTCGGCTTCTGATGACGGGTTTATCGTGGTTCAATCCGGGTTAGGTGTAATCAAGATGTTTTTACCTAAATGTTTTCCCACTTTAGCTCCAAGAAAATGCGGGTACACTTCCTCTAAATTCCAGCTCACTCATTACTGGATAACTGGCTTAGCTATTACACTATGAACCAAATGGGTAGTATGACGCGTTGCTTATATATATATATATATATATATAATTTCCTACCGGAGATGTGGTGTGTGTATCTTAATAGGTGTTTTTAATTACATGTGACCCGTTTTAAAGTCAAAGGGTTTAGATTAGAGGTTCCTAGCCTAAGAGTAACCGAAAGCCACAATTGAATCCCCAAGAATAGTGACGGGCGGAGTCATAATAGCCTAATTTTGGTCAAAATATGCAAAAACGAGAACAGGCATTTAATTTAATTTGTTTAAAATGAGGCCACCTATTAGATCTTTAAATAATAAATACATTTTTAAAATCCGCATCAATGTCCAACTATCGTCATTACTATACTTATTTAAAATAATAAATATTTGTTGGTGTTCTTAAATTTAAATATAGCTATCGTGTACTGGGTGACGTAAGCAAGAAAATAATCAAGTTCCTCCAACTGGCGCTACATTTTCTATTCTATTTACATTGAGAAGGATCACATTTTATAGCATTATACTAAAAAAATAATAATAATTTTAAATGATTTCAAGAGGGTATAAGATAATGATTTTAATTGAAAAAATACTTACACTATTTATATAAAATATTACTCCAATAGCTTAAAAAAAATCTTCTTGGATATCCAAATTATTTATTGAAATATTTTACATACGCAGAGATTAGTCCATTTTGTGGAAATTATGAATACGTGTAGCCAACAAGGTATTATAATCTCGATAGGCTCTCATGACTTCTTGATTCAGACTCTATACCGTACCGGGAATTTACCTCAGATTGTACCAAAGACATATATAAAAGTGTTTTAAGTGTTATCCCAAGAGTTACCATTTGAGGTTTTCCTCTTCAGGATAGAACGCAATGAAAAAAGTAACATAATTTTCCTTCCTATTTGAAAGAGGAAATAATTCGCCATTTCCTAACATATACCTATTTGTTATTTAGATAAAAGTATGTTTACATCAAATCATTAATGAAATTATATAAGCTAGGCGTTTATAAACTGATGGTATTATATTTAAATAGTAGGCTTATTGGATTTTATCTTGTGATTTGAGAAGAAGAACATTTAATTTCATATTGTCATAATATAAACGTATTCTTGAGGGTAAATTTATTTTGGAGATATTATGATTAATATTGTTAGAGCTTGCTTAGGTAACATTGTCGTTTTTTATCATTAGAAATATACTTTTAATAATAAAGTATTCATTCGTTATGTAAATATATGTACTGAACGTTTTATAAGTGAAGTAAATTCATTTATCTGGTCCAAATATACAATATACAGGCTCTTTCAGGAGGAATAACAAATATTTTAGGAAGTTGTAGTATTGATTATTTTGAGTATAAAAGTTCATGTAAATATGTGTCCAGCTTTCAATGGATGCGGGGATACAGCTGTTTGAAACTGGTGCGATGAAGCCACTTCCACCCGTGACGGTATCAACAATTCCCACAACTGCCATCTGTGGTCAAACTAAAAGCCACATGCCAATGAAGAAAGAAATAATGTCAATGTCGTTTTTCTGTGAACGTGCCATGAGGTATGATTGGCAATCAGGCGATTGGGCCTATAGTGCTACAAAATCGTCCTACACGGCAAACTTTTCTAAAATCAATGCAAAAAGAACTTTCTCTACAATTAGAAGAGGTACCCCATACTACATGTATTTGTCTAATCCTTCAGTGTGACGGAAAACCTACACTTTACAGTCACTAGGTGACACGACATCTAAACCTAACCTTCCTTGAACAATGGATCGGTCGTAGTGGTCCCGCTAATTGGCCCCAAGGCCTCCAGATCTCACTCCTTTAGATAATCGTTTATGATAGTTGATGAATAGCAAAATATACAAAGAAAGGGTAAATACAAGACACGAACTGCTCGCTCGCATTATTGATAATGCATCCCTAATAAAGGAAGGCCGAGACGACCTCAGAAGAATACGTTATATTGCTACGAGAGTTGCAAAGTGCATTGAGATTGACGGAGGGGTTTTTTGACCATTTATTGTGAACTGTAAATCATTTGTATTTTAGAATGTCATTATAACAGTCAATAATCACAAATTAGTCATTTATCGTTCATTAATTCCTCTAATAATGGATTTTTACATGCCGGTTTTAATCAGCTGTACCTTCGCTTCCATGGATAACTGGACACAATATATAAACATTTTTACTCAGAATAATTAATACTAGAACCTACAAAATATTTTCTACGACTTCTCTATATTGGTGTATATAATAATATTGAAGCTGTTCCTAGTAAATTAAAACTTAAGATACATAAAACTTAAACAATTTTTAGTGAATATTAAGATATTTTGAATAGCTTAAATATAAATAGGTCCGCTCAAACTAAGGTTTAAACTAAATTTTTTATTAATATTGAAGTTAGCTGAAATAAAATAAAACTAAATATTAAAGTTGATTTTTGTTTAAGTTTGATTTTCATACTCTTTCTACAAGACTATCGTGACTTGTAAAAAAAGAACCTTGACCCCTCCAAGTCAAGTCTTTCTTCCTAAGGCGACATCGCGTGTGCCAAATTATCTCCACGGCATCTTGAAACCATAGAACACATTTCCCTCCCTCTCCTCCTCACAATTCAACCCTCCTTACTCCCCAAAGTCCTGGACGGCGAGATTTGAGAACCTTCAGTGCAATGCCTTATCACCCCGAGAACGACCGGTGCCAAGCAAGACGGAGGCGAACAAGAGTTTCCCTACAACTTTCCGACGAGGGATTGTGTGTTTTTTTTAAGGATAAAAATTCTTTGGCAGACTTAAAAAGAAAGTTGTGCATGTTTTATATTATTATTACTTCTACCAAGTCTCTTATCAAACAATTTTAAATAATTTTATGGTAGTTTCTAGTACTTAGCACACATTTTTAACGCATGTAGGGTAACGAAATCCGTTGACCTTATTCATTAGCTGAAGAAAATTAAAATAATTTATTATATTTATTGTTATCACGTTTGTGAGGCTAGCTAGTGAGAACTTTCCTTGAAATTAGTTATGTGTTAAGAAAAACATGTTGCATAGTTAAATATTTAAATTAAAATTTCTTTTTTTTTTGTAATATATTTTCCTAATCTTAAAGAAGCTTTATTAATTGAAATTAATAAATGTATCGGTATTATAACATATATTTCTTAGAAAATAATACTTTTTTGTCACATAAATATACTTTTGCAATGTTATAAATTATCTTATATACATAGTTATGCTAAATATATAAATGTATGTAGGCATATATATATATACATATATATATGCCTACATACACAGTATATATATATATGCCTACATATACAGTATATATATATATATATATATATATATACTGTATATTTTGATGTAGAATACCTTATTTAAGCATTTATATATGGTTCGCATGACAATTATTTAATACTATAATGTATTTCTACAATATTACTTACTACCTTTAAATTTAAAACAAAATATTTGTAATAAATTAAATTATGTTTGGTGATATTGTAAATTTAAGAATATAGATAATATACTTAAAAACTACGCTAATCCAGTTATTAATAAATGTGGGCCAAGCACATTAATTTTTTGACAGTTAAACTATTCTAAAGTCAGACTCTTTTGTTCAGCTGGTTATACGTCTACTATCAAAGTTAAGACTCTATAGTTTTATCCCATTTATGACTAAAGCCTTTATTATATTTTAAATTAGTATTTTCCTTTTTAAATATAATATTTATATTGAGTATTGCCTATATTCTAAAATTAAATTATATTATTAGGGATATAGCTTTATAAATATATATATATTATTGAATATAAAGTAGCCATACATATTATAATATCGATATCTATTATAAATTATATATATATATATATATAGGTATATTCACGTGTTTAATATATAGTGTAAACAAGACGCTAAGCATTTGAAAAAATAAATGGCACTATACAATCCAACTAACGTTTTCATATTGTGTATTATAGATTAGAAGAAAATATTCAAATTGGATTTTCAATACACTATTCTAAAATAAGTTTTACTCATAAAAAATAAACACATCACAATAAACAACACAATAAAAATTCTAGATTCATAACCTTTACACCCCTTTTTTAATATATTTTAATAAATCGCAAATTTTTAAAGTAGGTCGTTTGTAAATTTTCCTTAAGATATTGGTAATTTGTAAAAATAAAAAGGTTTTCTTATTTATCATAACATCTATTTGACGGTACAAATTTTGAACTGAATCTTTAAGATAAACTTCAATATGTTTCTATTTTATAGTCATTGTAATAAGTATATATTTATTACCACTAACTTAATTCATTTGAAAAAAATAATAATTAATTATCATGTAATATTATCCCCCATTATAGATTTTGAGCCAACTTATTATAGATATTCTTACATTTATTACAAACTTACCAAATTAATCTTTAATAATCAATTAATTTTTTTAGAAATATTAATTTTTTTGCTATTTTATAATATTAAAAGTTAAGCACTCTGAACGAAATCACAAAAATGGTTTTTAAAACGTTTGAAATTAAAAAAACATCACTAAGCTACCCTAAAATGAATTAGGTCCTAAAAAATAGGTATACAGTTTAATTTGTAATGTGAAACCTCAGATATACGGATTTAAAGAAAATCAAAGATCAGTAAACCACTTTAATGGGTTTTTTTTTACCTAAATAAATGATATAGTGTAATGTACACACTTTCTGTTGCCTTAATCTTAAAATTAAGACATTTATTAAAAGCTAGTAAGTTTGTGAAACGAAACCATTTACATTGTTGCAGAAACACCTCAAAAAAAGGACACAAATTAAATAATTGATAATATTTTGAGAACATTGAGAAAAGGTGACCATCTGTATCCACCAAAAAGCATTATAATCAATTTCATATTTCAAAGTACTCTATATAAAATATACATGTGTTTATAGCTAAAAAATTGTTTTAAGAAATTATATCTGAAATTAAAATAATTTAAATTCGTATAGTACTCAAACCTTGCAATGATATGCTCGTTCATATCTCAAATAGCTGAAGAGATGTGATAAAATCGTGAAAACATATTTTTAGAATAAAATGGTATCTCTATTTGTTCTTCAATAAATTACCTTTAGCTTTAGAGATAGATATCTAGTTTCAAAAACCCCTCGAGGGAGACTTTAAAAATTCCTAAATAACATGTTTTAGCCCAATCAGTAAAATGGTTTTAGCCCTAGTCCGAGTTACAGACAGACGGACAAACAAACAGATGGCAGTAGAAAATCCACTTTTTCTGTTTAAAGGGTTTATGAACCATAAAAATTTATCAAAAAAATAAGTTAGAGTTTTCTTTACGATTACAATATTTCTATCTTCAAGGAGTCGAGAGAAAGTAAGAGACAAATTAGTATACAATGTAATATGAGGGATCAACCACTCCCAAGATATCAATTTTAAACAAACTCATAAGGTACTGTACATTTAAAAAATGTTCAAACTTGTTTAAAATTAAAATAAATGTTTACCTCCAAAAACAGTGTAAAGTGCTATTTATCATATAAAGCCCTTGCAAGATACGGTATTCATTTTGAACAAAATTATTAGAGCCATTATTATAAAGTTTCAATTTTTTGAAATATTATTCATTAGTAATCAGTAGTCATTTGTTTTTACCCCATAACTAAGAATACAGTGTTAATTTTCATGTCAAGGGTACCATGGCACCCATTTGTAACCAAATAGACTGGGTAATTTGAAAAATGTGTGTTTTTGAAAAATCAGTGTTCAATAAAATACCAATAAATGAGTTTTTACAACAAAAATAGTATATACTACCTACCTGCCTACTGTAGCGGACCAGTCTAGTTCACGGCGGACAAATAAGCAGTTGTGAATTTACACAAATTTCACGGTGGACTGGAGGCAGAAAAATGATTGATGAAACAAAAAAATTAATTGATCTTGTCCAGGAATGTTTTTTTTTTGTATGATATGCGGCATCTAGACTATAAAGATGTGTTGAAGAAAAGAGAAGCATGGAGAGATATTGTAAATCGACTTCCTCAAATCAGCAAGTTGAATCACTTAAATATATTTTATTAATATTATCCTACATAATTTCAAAATTAAAACAAAACACATCAAAAAATTAATAATAATAAGTATAGTACAAATATCATACTAGTAAAGGNTTCCAATCAATTTTATTAAACGACTTTAATGAAACATCAGTTCGTTGAAAAAAGTATTTTATTAACATATTTTAGGAACTACGTTCCCCTGTTCAAAATAAGGTCGTGGTTGATTATTTTAACCTCAAAGTTTTAACCTTAATTTTAACCCTAAAATAATTAAGGTTAAAATAATCGTTCCCCTCTTCAAAATAAGTTTGTTGCTGATTATTTTAAACTTAAGGTTATACATTTAATTTTAACCTTTAAAATAATAAGGTTAAAATAATAAATCACGACCTTATTTTGAAGATGGGAACGTATTTCCCAAAACATGTAGATAAAAACTTTTTCAACGAACCAAAATTTCATTGAATTCGTTTAGTAAATCTCGCTGGAAACTTCAAAAAACCTGCAACATAGAACAAAATATAATGTTCGTAAAATGTTTGGCATCATGATCCATGAATTAAATTGCTTTATTAATTATTTATCTACTTAACTAATCATAAAATAGTTGAAGTACTGAACGAAATGGTTTCGTACAGCATGGGCAGCATCACTTGATCTTTCTCTATATCAGGTAGAGGTGGAGAAACATTGGTGGGCTGATTCGTTGTGTCTTCTGATAATTGTCTCTTATCATTAGTGATATTTTCAGTGCTAGCTCTAGTCAAATGGTTAAGGCAAAATGCAGCTCTGACAACGTGAACAACAGTAACATTATCACACTCGATAGGTCTAAAAAGTACACGCCCTTTTTGAGGTAAAATGCCAAGGTCATTTTCAACGACACGTCGAGCTCTGCAATGTTGTTTATTGTAATTTATTTTTGCCAAGCTATTTACAACTGAATTTATTGGGAAAGGATGCATTAAATACGTTTGTATTTTAAAACCTTCATCATGAAGGATGGTGGTATCTGTCCCGGGTAAAGGCTTTTGGAGGCGGATTTGTTATGTTATCAAATAAATCGTGGTTGATGGATGAATTCTCGATGATGGTCCTATCACTGTGCCACCCAAAGCTGCCTATATCAACAAAAATAAAATTGTAGTAAGGATCTGCTATGACCGAGAGAACAATCGAAATAAATTTTAAAACAAAAGCAACGTGGACCATTCTTATTAGGGCATTTAATTTCCACGTGTTTCCCATATATGCTCCCTATCCAGTTGGGAAAACTCCATCATCCTCTAAGCCCTACTTAAGATTTTCTCTAAACCTCCTTCATTGGAGTTGCTAAATAAAGTGGTTGTAGGCTAATCCTTATTTCCATGTATAATTATTTAACTATGCTGGAAAATGTGGTGCGTCCAACATGGAAGGAGAAATCAACAGTGTGATGGGAATCACCTGTAACCAAATAGCGGAAACAATCGAAATATAAAGCATAAACAACTAACAATAAATATAAACAAATGTAAACCAAAACATAAAACATAAACATTATTATTTAGGTTAACATATATTTTAACTTTTATTTTATTGATTTCCTTTTTTCAAAATGACTGTTTTATTCTGTTTTATACAGGTGAAGCTGTTACAGTTTCTCTATAGCCAACTGCCTCAAACGTACCACAGTCCAGTGAAACAGAAGTTTTTTACGTGGACGAGAATAGTGACGATGATGTTTGTGTGACAGATGATTGCCAAAATTGCCACTCCCTCCGAAAAAACTCAAGCCAAAGGAAGTCAGCACAGATGTTGATACGATTTTAGAGTATATAGAAAACCAAAAAGGAAAACAAAGAGAAAAAAACCACGACCCTATAGCCTACCCTATCTTGAGCTTTTCGGAGACGTTTAACAAATTTGCATCTAGAACACAAGCTGTCATAAAAATGTAGATGGCCCAAATGTTTGGCCGGTCTGAACTTCGTGATATGGATGCTGAAACTCTACCCCCAACCTCTCCATTAAATTCAAGTTGCTCATCCTGGCAAACCACTCCCAACTATAACGATAATTCCTCTGAGGGAGAGAATACAATCAGGCCACCACTTGGATTCTATCCACCCTCAACAGATTCAACAAAAGGGTTGTATGAAAGTTTCACAGGAGATATAGCAGGAGTTTTAGGGCAAAACCTATTTACTGGCTTTTAAAACTAATCAAAATAAATGTACGATTTTGTCAAAATTAATTGACTAGTGGTATTTTTGGATATTTTTGGTTCTAGGAGAGTATGTAAGTTCTCAAATTGCTCTTGAGATATTCGAAAATATGTGAATAACCGGTCTTCAAATAAACTCAATTCACAGCACAGGTGGTGAAACTCTCCAAACTCCTCTAGTTTTTCATTTATTTCATGCACCCATTTTCTTTTTCATCTTGCTTGACTCAAAGCAAACAGAAGAAGAAATTCTTTTTCCTCGGAGGATCTGCTGGGCATGTTTACCAAAACAAAAAAGAAAACACGAGTTCAAGAAAGAAAAAAATTGGAAAGAAGTCGGTTAAAAATTACTCGGTACTTTCTTGGTTGCGACTGTTTTCACAATGGTTCGTTCTGACTTGTTCGCATACTGTTTGACTACCTCAGTCCGCGATGGACTGCGGTCATTTCGTCCGCGCGGAAAGTCCGGTTCCTGTTTGACCGATCCTAATGCTGCTTAAATTAATTTTAGAATTTTATTTTTGTTTTAAAAATATCCTTTCAGCTCATAGCTAGTTAAAAAAAGGTCTACAATATGTTCCTTAAATACAAATGTTTCACAGATTTATTTAAGTTTTAAGAGTCTTGGCATAAAATAAACTTCAGGCTTATATAGTTGTGAAGATAATTTGGAAGGTTTCCCCCAATATATTTTCTATAATTAATTAATTGAAAGTTAAAGGAATCACATAAAATTTTCTCACAAATCAATACTACGTTGTAAGCTCTAAAATTAAATACAAAAAATTGTGTAGAAAATATAGAGCTATGATGTCCACGTGTCTGAGTCGTAAATATCAACTCTGGGCCTTAGGTCTAACATCAAATTTAATCTACGGATACTTGTTTTTCCCCGAAAGCTTTAAATAACCCATAATATTTACGAAGGTAAGGACATTATTTCTTAATTTCCCTTCTCATCCCAATAAATTTTTGTGTTTTTATTATATATATATATATATATAT
>CABEEJ010000800.1:117954-153955 GCA_901482245.1 Timema douglasi
TATATATATATATATATATATATATATATATATATATATATATAGGCGTGTGCTTTTTGAACCTATTCAATATATAAGTACATGACTTATTAAATAACTTATCTCTATAACAACCCCTCATCCAAATGACCATTAATTTCCCGTGAACGATGAAATTCACATTTCACTGATCGGTGATGCTGAGAATTGAGCCAGGGACCCTTATCCCAACAGACAGACACACTACGAACTGTGCTAATGTGTTGGATGACCATTAAATAATCCTTACGTGGAATAAATTCTTTTGAAAAACATACACGAAATATGGGTAGTTTATTCAATCCAGTAAAAACCTCTGAAGAACTTATATTTAGAATTTGCTTATGAAATGAAGCCTTGCTGAGAAATGGGCCTTACGCCAGAAATACAGCCGTTCACTTCGTTCCTCTTTTTTCCTTCTTTGTTGTATATTTCTTAGCGTGTTAGTATTTCATGAATAAAACGCAGTGTTTTAATTTAATTAAGCCTCACACATTACTCAGACACACAGTTGGACACGGGTGCTATCTATATACGCAAACAAAGTGTTGTTCTCAATTAATATTCTCTTGTTCTCCCAAGATATGTATAGTAGGTGCTATATTTATGAGCCATCACATTTTATATTCTCTGTAATTCTAGTTTTGTTCTTTTTTTTTGCTAGGGTGAAATTGTTAATTTTAATTCCAGAAATGAATATCTATTATTTTCTAGGTTTGCTCAGATGTAGGCCTATCCCAATACGCATTAATTTATTTTGTTAGTAAAGCATTAATACAGTGTTTTTTAATATGTTCAAAGTGTGTTTAAAAAGTTGTTTAGTTTAGCCATCCAACTCTGAATTGAATTAATGAAAGGATTTATTCACATGTACAATCTTGACTGGTTTAATTTATTTTTAAATAAATTTGATCTCTTTTGTAATATTAACAAATTTATAAATACAGTCGTCTAGATATAGTGCGAGGCTCATTTACTTAGAGGTTGGAATGTGCCCATAAGACATCCTCACACGTAGGTAGGTAGCATCGATGTGAGAAATATCGTTGATTAAATATCAAAAGATTCGTAAACTTTGAGAACCTTTGCAAAATATCCTCCTAGATGTGAATATTTTCATTCAAACAGAAATTCTAAATGTGAGCCTTTTAACCGGGCATCTCGTGTTCATGTTATGACCGGCATAATATACACCTTGTTAGTTATCGATACGCGCGTTTTACTTGTTTTATAATACTAAATTATATTGTCTTGTGTTTGGAAGCCACGTAGCTACACTTTAAATATAATAGAATGATATCACAATCTGGAGGTATTTGATATGTCCTTTATTAAGTCACCCAGAACACAGCAGTTATATTTTAATACTAAAACAGCCACACATACGTATTTTTTTTAAAATAATTATATTAATTAGGTTAATTTGACAATAGCATGTATTTTAATGGTTTATTATTTAATGTTCCAAAATATGGTCTGATTTCGATCAACCAAATTTAGCTTCAATATAGCTTTGTGTATATGATAAGATTACTACATCTGGAATTAATTTTATTTTTTTTCTGGTTAATGTATTGAGATACGTAATATTTCGATTAAAATCTTAAGAATAAGTATTACCTTTTTACCTTTTATCGTTTAGGATAGAAATAGAATGGTTTACTGTGGGAAGTCATGTGTCACCACCGTACTTTTAACCTAAAAAATGCAACTAGCAGTAATCAATCAATTCTAAACTGGTTGAGTTCAAAACAGTGAGTGCCCCTTTCATCTCAATTCGTGGTGGTGCTAGCTATCCCCAAAACCATCAAAATATAATCCAACAAACGCCAATAAGGTACCAGGCAGGCACAATTTATCCTCCGAAAAGAATAGTTCCAAAGATCCACATTTATTTATTAAACTAGTGTGTGGCACAAATAATTTATTGACAAGCTCTTTATGGGACTTTTTAAAAAAAATACCAGGTCAGTAAACAGCAACCAAGAATATACTTTGTACCCTTATTGATCCATCCTGATAGGAGAGAGTGAGAAAATTAATCCAAAAGTCTTATTTTTTGGACAATGAGAATATTATTTATGTTGGGGACTTTTCTATTAAATATTATACTTTAATAAATTTAAGAGAGAAATTTTATTGGTGGAATACTTGAAAAAAAATGCAACTCCCCGTCCCCTTCCCTTTAGCTATTCGATGTAGTTCAAGGTAGAATTTGTCCCATTACAATCTAATTATCGAAAAAGTACCGTACTTTAATTGCTACAAACTTTTATTTTCAAGCCCTAATTATAATGTTTTAATAGTTGAATTATGTTCTCTAGTTTTTGCGTTTCTTTTTTTTAACACTTTGTTTTTCTCCACGATAAGCTTATATGCATATATACTTACTATTTTGGTGAGTAATGGATGAAAATGGATGATTTTATAGTAATTGTACCCACATTTGCATAAAGGTAGAGTGAAAACCGATTTAGGAATATCACCCTCGGTAGACTTGATCAGTATTCGAATACCAATCTCCATACTATCGGCAGTCTAGTCATTTGCGAGAACAACGTCTGAGACCATGTGGCCACCTAGTAAGGTAAGTATCAGTATTAATGGTTGTGGAGATTTCCCTAAATTCTCTTGTAAAATGTTTGGCCAAGCATTTGACCCTAAATTATCTCTGTCAAGGATAACACTCTTAATACAATACAGCAAGCCTATATGATCAAATTTTAAAATTAGATTAGCTAGATTAGGGTGGAATGGAAGGAGGGGTGAGTTAACAAAATCTGCTTGGGCCAATATGAATAGATTATTTATTCAGTAGATACATTTATTTTAATTTTCTATATTACTAATTTTAAGTTATTTAATATTTGTCATGGACGTCACAATCATAATTTATTGGAACAATTTGACTTTATTTAAAAATGCTTTGTTCAAAGGTCACTATGTCCATGACCTTTTCAAAAACAGTTGAGATTTCTGGATGTATAAAACAATATTTTATTTATTTAGGTCAAAATTGTGCTTTGTTAAAAATAAGTTTCAACTATACCGACCTTAAGTCTTGACCACTTTAACCTCAACTTAAACTAATAAGTTCCTACATAGTAGACTATTTTATGATCCCGTGATGCAGTGTTTTAGCAGCTTTTATGGCAAAATTAATTTTTGATCACAATAAATAAGATATTGCTCTAATACAAACATATATTTTAATTTTCTGAAAATGGTGATATCAACATTTCCCGAATATATATGAATATAGTAGCATTATCTAGCAATTTTTTAAATGAAGAGAAAAAGTTGTCATTAAATTACAGAACACCTAAAACCAATATTTAAGAGATTTTAGATTCACCGTGGGAAGAAAACTAGATTATATAATTGTACTGGAGGGATATTTTATTTATTTTGGACCAAAAATATTTTTGTCATAAAAACTGTAAAAACACTGACCTTATAGCACCTACTTTCAATAAATATTATCTTATATAACTGTTTTTGTCATAAAGAAAACTATAATATATGCCTGATGGTTAGATAATCTGTGATATATTTTGTGTCATCCACTGTGTAAGAAACTGAGCAAAAAAATCAAGCAAAATAATTTCATATACCTAATAAAGGTTTTACCCACATCTTTGGCTGGATTGAGATTGGAATAGCGGCCGAGTGTATTGAGAGTAATATCTCGCCACTAATTTGGGTACATCTTCTCTTAAATATACCTTCCTTATAAATATCACATAGATGTGATTAAAATATAGTCTTATAACCGGAACGTGTAGTGCGAGAATTAAAAATACATATATGTATATATATATATATATGTATTAAATAAAGAGATGAGGAAAGGGTGAATAAGAAAAGCTCATTTGGTTCTAAAACTACACCGAGCGCCCATGTCAACGCTTTAGAAACAAAAGAAAACGTTAAATATTACGTCATACACAGTAAGAGGCAAAGCTCTTGACTATCTCCTTGTTTTGTGTACTGTGAAGTATACGGCTAAGGAATACTCTGGGGGGAGGAGGGAGGATAGAAAGAGACCGGTTAAGGGATGGGAGATGGAGGGGCTTAAAAAGGTGAGAGACTAAAAGGCATCCTTGACTGTGCTCTGTCGGAATTAAAAATAAACTGTTAAGGGTATGTGGGGCTCTAATTTCCCCAGTCGATCTAGATCTAGAAAGGAGAAGGAGGGTGGGTTAAGGCACGCAAGTCCCCCTCAGTGCCCCCAAAGCACCCTATCTTTCTCTTTTTCGAAACAAAGACCAACAAAAGAGGCTCAGAAGGTAACGAGAAAAAGGACACAAGTTGTACAAATGCACGAATATTTCAAACCACTATAAAAAAAATTCATTTTGAACAAAACTAGGCTTTTTATCATCAAAACGTTAGATACAGTCAAATTTATATTCTCAATTAGTCCTTATAAAAAGTTTGGAATCTAAACTTAATGTTGATTGTACTCTTAGATTATTAATGTATGCCTTACCAATTAACATTTTATTGATACATTATCTGAGAGCTAACTTCTTTGCTATTAGATTATGTACAACGTAACTAAGCAATACTCGTATGTATTCAACAAGAAGATTTACCCGCATCGGTGGTCAAATGGTGTAACATGTCGTTCTTGAAATGGATTGGATTGCCGATGAGGGGGGACCAGTATTTTATTAGTGGTAGGGTTTATGGAGGATGATTTTGTCTCAATATTTTCCCTCTCTACCTCCACGACATTGTGGGTATACCTTCCTTAATTACAACCTTTTTCATCCTTAACACATTAGCGTAATTATTACATATGTGTAAAACAAAATGTTATAAGACACTATGCTAAAAACAAACAATAAAATTAACCACAATTGTATCGCCACTTCCCCCATCTAATATAAGAAGTGACGAATACATTAAAAAATACATTCAATCAAGGATGGGAAGGATCAAACATAAGAGAGGTATACAAATTTAACCATTAATTTATTAAAATTAAAACAAGTTGAAAGCATTACAAATGGTTTGACGAGATCATATACAAATCAGTGCTTCGTGTATTAAATAAAATTAAATCAGTTACTTTAGACAGTTATCCCAATAGGGAATATTTGAAGTGAAACACGTAGGGAATAACTGCAATCAACACAATTATGGTAGATTCTATATTACGAATGGGAGTAGCTCGTTAAAGTAGAACTAACACACATTCCACTATGAAGGTGTGTCTGCCTCAACACAATGGAAGTTTAAATTGGATGCAAATATTAATTTTAAGGTTAAGCAACAATACAGAACAACTATCCAGCCTATCAGCTACTAGACTTAGACCTGAAAGTCATTTACATGAACTTAGTTAACGATACCAAATTCTAGAAAGTCCTAGTATAAAGAGTTACAACGTTGGTAGTTAAATGAGCTAGCTAGCATGAGTTATCCCCATAGTGAATTACGGGATACAAAGAATACGCTCCTATAAGAGGAACTATAGGTTTTCAAATAATCAATGGTGAGCTACCAGGAATCTAGGCTATTAATATACTATGGATGGTCTATTCCTCATTAGTACTGCCAGGTCATTAAATAGTATATTTATCATTCTACTCATGTCCGGACACAATAATCTGGTGCAAACAGTTAAACACTAACAAATACAAACGGTGCCTACCGGGGGTCGAACAAAATTCACTAAACCCCGCGGACCACTACTCAGGACTAGTAGTACACCCATAGGCATAGAACTGTAGATAGGCATGATATTAGAAATTTTAGAGACTGGTATCAGTCAAAGACCAAACTAGGCCATGGAACAAAGCGACAGATAACCTGATCTCCACCATAATTGATCCTAAGCATTAAGTTAACCGGAGCATCGTTGTACAGTATAGGGCATCTAACTATTGGCCAGGTATTTACGACTATGTCTTATGGACATAGAAAAGTAGAGCAAGATTTCTAACACTCTAAGCTATGCCTTATGAGTATATAAAAACCAGTCAGGAACTCTGACATATGTTCATAGAAACCATAAATAAGAACTCTATCAAAGATTATTAATTCAATTACTCATAGTGATAGACGTAGCTAAATCTGCAGTGAGGAGGGGATACCAACGCCTAAAACCTCATTATCACCAGGCTCTTAGTTCGCTGATCCTTGCTTTATGTACAGTCTGTTCCTCCGACGAATCGTTACAATTGAATACAAAATGTGAAGCGAGGAATGGCTGTCTTATACAAAATGTACTGACGTAATTGGCAAGGGACATTTATAAGGAAAGGAGCGGTGATAATTTCCTAGAAATGAGCAAAACGCAAACTAGCACTAGCAGACGGCCACTGAGTACAACACAAAGAAGCAACTCTATTATTTCATCGAAGTGGGGCCAGCGAGTAAGATGTCCTTTTGTTGAAACTCTAAGAATAGTCAGTTGTGGCACTTTCCTCAAGTTTGGCCGTTTCCAACAACATGATTTCACCGTGAGTTATTATATTACTATGCCACACATTATTATAAATTATTAGTTCTTGTATTCATTGGGTTAATCATATATATATATATATATATATATATAGTATTTTGAGTGTAAGTGTTAACGGGACATTTAACATGTTACACAATAATACGAACGTGATATTTTGTCGTGAATATTTAATGAGTACTTTAAAAAGCAAGGTATTATTTCATGTAAACCTGTGAACAAATTGCAGTAAAATTCCGATACAGCATCCAGTTGCCAAGGAGTGAATTAATCACTGTGAAAAGAAAGAAAAGAAAATAAAAAATAATTGATTGTATGATAGTCTCAGGAAGTGAGCCTGGACCTTTAATTCAGTATGTGTATCATTTTTGCTCTGCCATGAAACATAAATTTATCCCCGACTTGGATAATAAAACGAAGACAACGATTATTTTTTAGTTTTGTATTAAAGTGCGTCTATGTTATCCATGTTTATTTGCGATGTTGGGAGAGGAATGGGAACAATAGATTTTTATTGGATATGTACTCTTATTTGTGAGAAGTTCAAGCTAAAAACCATTTGGAAAACATAATTTCATCACACCTTACAGGAATTCAAATTCTCGACTAATCTGTCACCAGCAAACTGGACTAGGTGAGGTTGACGTTTAGTCTGTATGCCCTCCAGTTATTGTGGCCATGATGCTCTCAGAGTATATTTCACCATAGTCGATTGTTTAATAAAATTTACAAATTATCTTACCTCAGCAAATACCACGTCACATGGAAACCAGGAGGAAAATCTTGTGCTTTCGTAGTTCTTGAAATACATTTTAAGTATAATTATTATAAAGGCTATAAAACCTTATGGATATATTTTCACAATTTTATACATCAAGTCATGTTAGCTGAAGCTTTCCCATTTTATAAATATTACTGATAGCTAAAAATATTACTTATAATATATTAAAATATAGTATATACTAAAATTAATATTACAGTCAAATGTTATCAAAGCTAACCACCATAAAATAAAGATTTATTTTTTTTTAAATGGTAATTAGTATTATTTTTTTTGAATTACAGAGTTATAATCTGAACCTCACCAATAGGCAAGTAGGAAATTACCCCAGCTTTGTCTTGTTTGATTTAACTTCGTCAGGAAGGTATGGGTTTGAGTGCCAGCTAGGAGTACTTCGGTATTTTTTTCAGAACTTGTACGCATTCTCCCTCACATAAATTAGGCTACACACATACATACATATATACATAAATACATACAAACATATACAGTACATACATAATATATATACAGTACATCCATACATAAATATACATACATACGTTCGTACACACATATATAGCACATACATACAATCATACATACATATATACCTACATGCATATCTGCATACATACATATACGTGTAGTACATACATACATACATACATACATACATACATACATACATACATACATACATACATACATACACGGTAGACAATAAACTGCTTATTACTAAAAACCACGGCCTTATACTTCCATTTTCACTAACTTTCTTCACACTACTTTATTTTTTTGCATAATCCTTTTAATTGCGCAACACTCATACACCGAGTCATACATGTTATTTTATCCTTATAACTACTTCATTATTATACAACTGAGGATAATATGGAAGGGTCAAAATAATGTTGGGAAGAGTGTATTGTAAGTGATTTATTTTGTGAACGTATTCACAGATACTTAGTCAATATTATTTTAAAATTCATAATCTTAATTAAATGAGTATACATTGTTTGTCTACACTTAACATGTTAACGAAATGGTAAATTAAATTTCCTAATTAATAACTATTATTAACAAAAGTTAAACTGAATAAAATGTGTCAACATAAATTATTTTTTTGGTATTTTAACTTCTTTGAACGAGAGTTTTTTTTTTTTTTCAAAAAAAATACTCTTTTATGAAGGTTTTCATAAGAAGAAACTTTATTTTCCATTTAATAAAATATATAGCTTTGAGTTAATCTCATTTCTCTCCCTCTTTGAAGGGACTGAAAACCTTTAATACTAATATTGTAATATCGTAAAGTTGGTGAACAATTTGTCAGATTAACACTTAGAGATATGTATATAATTAAAAATATTGCTTGTTAAAGAATATAAAAAAATTAATTTCCTAAGTGGGTCACCTACTGGAAATCAGAGAGGCGTAACATATGTCCTAAAATTCCACATTTTATGAAAGACTGGTCATCACGAAAAAATGGTTAGTGACAAATTGAAGATTTAATTTATCTGTCAATGAAAACCTTGACAGGTTCTTCTACCTTGACAATGGTTGCCCACTTTTCTCAGAAATTAGACAAGATTGTTTCTGTTACTTTCCTTCTCCAATAGCTTTGGGATTTTTATACACACACTAACACAGAATTTAAAGAAATGTTTTAGTTTGAATTTTTTAGCATTTTTCAAAAAATATTCCACAAAGTCACACACAACAATAAAAAAATAGTTTTCAAATTTTAAAAGGTATCTTTAATACTGCTAGGTTAAAGTGTTTATGTACACATGGCAAATATACTGTCTAAATTTCACTGAAATATCTCCTATAAAAGCTGAGAAACTGAGGCACTAATGTAGGGAAAAAAATGTTTATTTGGATAAATATAGTTGATAGGAGCATATTATACAATGTAATTTATTATAGATAGATAACTTGTACAAGTATTCCTATTATAAAGTAATGTTCTGGACCATATAATGGATCTTCACTCTCAGCGAATAAATTCTTCTTCCAAATTCCTCTCGGCCTGAATTGTAATCTTTCGAATCGTCTTTTTTTGTTTGGACCATGACTTTTACACCTTATGATGTCGTCTGTCATCCAGTCTGTTTATTAGTTTATTCATCCGCTTACCAGTAGTGAAATCTAAATGAATAGAAATGTTGACGTTTTAATCATATGCTCTTCATTGATATAACAGAAAGTTTCTCAAACCCCAAATCGAAGAGTTTTCAGGGCAATAAACTTTATTTGGTATGTAGCTCAACAAAACGTTACCAAACGATTCATTTGGGTTTTGGATCTTTCCCATAGATGATGGGATGGTTTCTCATTGGTTGATCCAACATTATCAAACTCACCCCAAATGTCCTTTCACATGCTTTACACATAATTTTTTTTACTTCTTATTGCTAGTCCATAGCAGAATAATTGAATGTTGAGAACAGTTTTTCCAAGTCAACCAATGATTTCTAGACATATTATAGCCATAATATGCCAAAGCCTTCTTAATTTTTATGTTCCTAAGTTATGCCCCTAGCCTTTTCCACATTTAATATCTTTGTGTGTACTTCAGGCTCATATGACTTAGCCTCTAAAACTGAATTCTACGCTCTCAAGTCATCATACAAAGATACTGAACATACCTCACTTTGCAGTTCACCTAGGTTATCTACAAAATATGTAGGGATCTATCGTTCCTTCAGCTTCCATTCTTTTGTTGGAGCCCTGGTAATTAGAAACGTATCTTTACAGGTGCTTATTTTCCAGTTTTTTTATTGACAATTACATAATCTAGACATGATCTCTATATCAATTACGTTTCCTGTATACACTGAATTTGCAGACATTAATCCATTCAGCTAGGAGTGGCCACTATTTTTTCTAAAACCATCCAAGGGTATGATCAGGTTCTTTGAACCATAATTTTCAATTACAGCATCCTCTATAGCTTTCTGCTTTAAAATATTTTAGACAGACTGTGTTAAAGAGTAGAGAAATGTCTCATGCTTATATATTTGTCAAAAGGATTGGGCAAGTTCATTATAGCACTCTTTCTTTATTCCACCAATCCCCTTTCCTTATGGCATACACTAACCTCGGTAGCATTCAAGTCTTAAATCTCACCATTATTGTATTGAACAGATTTGCAGTTTTTAAAACTATCACATTAAATACATGGCTTCATAAACAGCAGAAGAGTTTGGTTTGCCTACATTGCAACAGTAAGTTTAAAAAAATTCTAACTGGCCTCCCAGTTGTGTACGTATAAATATTTCAAGCACAAATACAATAAAACAGTAATACGAACCATTTGTAGCCCCAACAGAAAAAAAATAATCTTCCAAAAAAGTTTAGTGCTGCCAACTATAGCAACAGAAGATTTCCTAATAACTACAGAATTGCACACTTTCAACAGAATATTTCCTAATATCAACTTTGTTGACCAATTCTGAAGACCAATATTTAAAAAATAACCCTATGTAGTTTTGAGGAGGATTCAATACGCTGTTTGTGCTCTCCACCATCAGTCGTAGATATAATGATATAGCATGCGTACAATAATATTAATTCATAATAATTCTAGTAATCTAATGTACGTGAATTTAACTAAATTGTAAATCAAACCCTTACAAAATTATGTAGGTCTTAACAAACTAAAATGTTATTGCTTTCAATTTTCTACCAGTGCCCCCTAAATTTAGCTTTTCACATTCCATGATGATTTTAAGAAATTTCATATAAATATTAAACTATATTATTAATAATAATCTAAATAAGTTATACATCATGTAAGACTTCCCATTTCAGAGATAAAATAAATGTTTAGAGTCATAAATCTATCCTCACGTAATAAAATATTAATTTTAAACAGGGTCGAAATGTAAATGTTAAGCTATGCATTTCATTTAAGGAATGTTTTCGTGGTTTAGAAGTGTACGGAAACTTGTATTAATGTCAATATTTTTGCAATTTTTATAACAAATAATTTTTGACCCAAAAAAATAAAGTATTGCATTAGTAAATATATTTATTTTAATTTTATACTCTGGGGATATTAAAAGTTATTGAATATTTGTAAAGATTATCATGGCATTTTATGAAGAAACTTTTAAATTGAATATACTATTCCTGTCATATTCCTCGTTACTCAGGACAAATATCCTAGAATTGAAGAGAATACTAGATGTAGGAAATTAAACCAAATACCTATATAGTTAAATATATATGTGTATATAGGTATATATACATATAGGTATATATACATATAGGTATATATACATATATGTATATATACGTATATATAGATATATATACATATATAGATATATATAGGTATATATACATGTATATATCTATATATATATCTATATATACATGTATGTATATATAGATGTATACAAATTTATATGTATATATAGGTAAATATATATACATATATATAGGTATATATGTATTTGATTTATTTATTAATATATATATATAAATAATTGTAAATATATATAAATACCTATATTTATAAAAGCATGTATATATAATATATATTTATATTACACACACACACACACAAGTGCCCCACATTACTACCTAATCAGGCTACACGCATATATACTAATAACTCTAGTGTGTTAGAGGTGTACCTGCTTTTGAGTGGAGAAAGAGTGGACAGATATTTAGGAAAACTATACCTAAGTACCTACTGGGATATGAGCCCTTATCCATTCTTATCAGCAGTCTCTTATATTGCGAGAAAAATATATTAGATAATACAACCACGGAATCAGGTCATACATATATCTATCGGAGAAATATGACTGTTATACCTATTTTTAGACAAAATATTTTGTAAATAAAAACTACAAACATACTGTCTCTAACACGCGATTCCTTCCTCCCCACCCTCAAAGAGGATATTCCTTTAAAGGGAATGTTAGCGTGTTATTATCTATTGTGCAAACAGTGTGCTCAAGCGCTAAAAACACACAGTAAAAAAACTAACATTTAGGTATCACTTGAGCCACTTTCAAAGGGATGGAAAAGATTACCTTGCCACGCTTCCTATCCCCCTCTATTTCACTAGTACAATAAATATTAAGTCAACCCTACTCCTTCCCTCACCCCTTAGACCAAGACGACCCATCCCAACACCCTCTCCTTTTAACACAGCCCTGCTGTCATTCCTTCTGTTTAATCCATCACTCAACAGACCCCCCTCCTCCTTACCATCTTCTCGTATCCCTGACTCCTCATGGAAACAAAGACAGGGATAACTTGCCAACCCCCTTTGTGAGGTTAACAACTATAATATTCAACAGTCATGTGATAAATGTATGCGAGGATGTTAGTCGAGAGCAGGAGGACATTTTGGTAAAATATGTTGTACCAAGTGACTTGTTCATAAGTTGGAAGCGTCTTGACTTCGATTGGTTGAAGGACATTAAGAATTTTATGAGGAAGAGGTAGTTTTATTTCATGAATAATGGAGCATCCTGCAACAACTTTTCACATACGTGCATCTATGATATATCTGTGCCTGGT
This sequence comes from Timema douglasi, assembly GCA_901482245.1. Classification (NCBI taxonomy): domain Eukaryota; kingdom Metazoa; phylum Arthropoda; class Insecta; order Phasmatodea; family Timematidae; genus Timema; species Timema douglasi. The sequence goes on from CABEEJ010000800.1 coordinate 130,755, forward strand.
TTTGTTTTCCAAACATTCTATATTATACTGTATTAAATCACAATTACACCTATTGGTGGCCACGTGGACAAAATATCTGGCTCATATGGTCTGGTTTGCCAGTAACAGCCGGATATACTAAAGGTAATTAATTATACGCTTGGAAACCGGTAGTAAGACAAACTGAAAAAAATATATAATTGCTTTAAAACCGCGAATATACCAAACATTACTGACTACAAAAACTTCCATAATAATACAATTTACTAAATAAATAAATAAATAATGGCGCACTTAATTTTGCTGATTGTTTTGTAGTTTTCTGTACTGAAAGTCAAGGGGATCTTTAATAACTACAAAAAGAATCGATGAAATACCGAAAATTAGAAATAATATGAGGATAACAAAATTAAACAAAAGTCATGATGTGCAGTAAAGGATAAAGCAATCATGAAAATAGAGCAAAAAAAATGTAAGGCTACGGCAAGTAATGGAATTCTTCTAACTAGGAAGTGTAGTAAATGGATATAAGAGAAGCGTGACATTTATATTATAAGTAGTATAGCGTCAGCAAGTCCACATTTTAATTACAAGAAAGCCATTATTAAGATAATATAGTTTGAATTTGGAAATAAGGAAAATGTTCCTAAAGGCATTTGTTTGAAGCGTTGTACTTAGTTAATGTAAACCATGGATCATTGGCGCAACTGGAAGGAAAATATTAGTAGCATTTGAAGAGTTGTGATACAGAATAGTGTTGAAAATATTTTAAACGAGAATGGGGTAAAATACAGAAGTGCAAAGAAAATTAGGAACGGAATTTTTGGAAAGTTATACAGCATAGAAGAGTTAACATGGTAGGTCATACACTGATACATGATAGTATGACGAGAATAGTTATATAAGAAGATGTAGAAGGGGTAAACTCAAGACGGGGACCGAGACTGGCTTGCATGAATCTGATAGCGAACAATGTAGGTATTAGAAGGTAAAAAATGACAAAAATTTGGCCCAGGATAGGAAAAGTGGAGAGTTACATCAAACAAATCGTAAGGTTTATGACCTAATGTTGATGACGCTTTCTTGTGAACAATTTTTAAAATATAAACTTCTAGTAACTTGTAAAATTAATTCCATGTTGAAGATCCCAGCTAAAACTAAAACATTAACAATTTGGATATTTTCTTAGAAGGTATGTATTATTTAGTTTTAATTATCTTATCATATGTAGCTCACAAAAAAATTAGTGTAAGGTGTTAGTTACCCTTATTCTATTGGAAGTAGAGGAACTTAGTAAATTATCAATCTTATCCAGACATTAGGTTTAGAATGATGTAATAATTGTTGGGAAATTCTGCAAAATAGCGGCTTAAGAGCCCATTTTACGACTTGTCAACCATAATATTAGATAAATTAATACGTTTGAATTAGAAATACATTGATGTGTTTTATCCTATATTCTTCACTTGGTAAAAATGAAATTTAAATTACTGATCTCTTTCGGCCTCACCAATAGAAAAGTATAATGATTGTCAAATAAATTGAAATTTTAATATTGATAAAAATAATGTCGACATTTCATGACACACTGAAACTAAAAAGAGTTTTTCACCGTGCTGTCCGTTTGTTTGTATCTTGGCAGAGAACAAAAACAGTTTTTCTCATCAGATTCTTCCAAGGTAGTTTTGGAATTAAATATCCAACCTTAAAATTAAGGGTAGTCTACTGAAGGGCAGAGAGAGAGAATTGATTTTATAGAAATTCTCTAGAATGATTTTAATTAAAATTTGTATCGATGCACTGATTAACGTGACAAAATAAATGGAAATTCCTAATTTCACATAAAAAAATATGTTATGTGTAGTAACTAATAATTGAAGAATATCTGTATTGGTAAAAATAAATAATTTTTCCCAGAAATATGATTTTATACATTCAACGGTCCTTTAGCCATAAGTAAATATTTTTTTAGTGGTCTTGTAAAATGCAAAATTGATTGTATTGTTATTTGGTTTAGTGATGTTTCCTTTGCTTGAATGTTTCTATATCAATGTTCATTGTTTCAGTAATGCTATTTGGTGGAGTGTTATTGCAACAATACGGTATAAAAAAAAGGTTTTCACAAATCTTACGAGTTCTTAGTAAATAGTTTTATATTAAGATAAAGAGAGAGAGAGAGAGTGTGTATCAATAATTTTAATAATATTCATAGTAATTTGTTGTTGAGGGGAAATGTATGACCAAGGTATTCCTTCCCTATTATTAATAATAATAATATATTAATAGATTCTGATAAAAACACTTGTGTTGCCATTATGATGTTTATAATATTTATTGATTTTATTTATCAATCTATCTTTTGGAAGTGTAAATATTTTTATTTTGCTTACGCATGTCTTAATAAGCGCATATGAATAGTGACTATAAGTTTTTAAAACAGTTTTTAAATGAGTAGTGTATTATTGAATTATTTCATAAAATACTATTTTTTTAAAATCATTTATGTCGCGCATAGGCTCTAAAGGGTAGGACGTAAATCTGGCAACGTTGCCTCAAAATAAGGTTTTGAATCGAATCTTTTACACCGTATGAATAACCTTGTAACACTACACGATAAGACAAAGATAATACGCAGCTTGACTATTTAATCCATAATCTATTATATTTAAACACTTAATCCTCCACAGTGTGAAAGTTCAGTTTTATTCTTATTGAAGATATGAATGGAGCTAACTGTGTCTCTAATAGTTAAATTGTCAATATAAATTTGAAAATTCAGTTACTGTCGATAAATAGATCAATATTTTTATTTTATTTAAATACATTGATAGGTTAATATATATTATATAATTGGCTGTGGTTGACGGTAACGGGGGTGGGAGAAAGTGGTCCAACGCAATTGTGGAAGATTAGAGTTAAGCCTTACAAGGAAAGTGATCTCCCACATGGTATGTGGATGATCAATATTAATATTATAGGAGTAAAGTGGTCCAGAACTCCTATTTTAAACAGTATGTTCACTGCTCTCAGTTTCACTACATTCTAATTATGACGAACGTTTAAATCATTATGGCATGACGCCTTGCTCGAGCTTTATAGTTTACCTACGTCACTTGCAATCCGGGGAGTGTTGTGAGCTCTTAAGTATATTTTATATTAAGGTCACTGCATCTCACTACCCGTTACACAATCATGTGTCAATCACACTAGTGTGTAAGGGATGAGAAAGGTGGATTTTAGAGGTGATATACCCGAGCTTACTTGGAGGCAGAGTGGAAAACCAATTTAAATAAGCAACCCTGAGAACACCCAGACAATATTTAGCACCCAGACATCCTCATCAACGGTAGGCCAATCTATTGACAGAGTGATGCCTTTGACCAGGGGTCTCCAACATTTTTATGTCCTAAGGCCAAACATTATTTCTTGAGTTGGCTCGCGGGCCGCAATACTTTATCTACTCTATCGATAATATTAGGATTCAACATTTAATACATTCTATTTCTTTTGACTATTGGCACAGATTCATCTGATTACCAAACCCTTCCTTCATCTCTGACAAGACGTATATTAATCGCAACTTGTGAAAGTGTGGAATGTCAGGCCTCCAACATGGTTCGGATCCCATGTTAAACTGTAGGTCCTCCATTTTATCTCCAAATCACATTAGCGTAAGTATAATCCGAACGCTAGTAAGACGGGGTTCTAATAATTATAATAATAATAATAGTAAAAATAATATTTATTTTGAGGTCCCAAGTATCTCAGCGGTGATGAGCGAACGCGAACACTCCCTAAGTAGAACTCCCTTTTTTGTCTACTAGACTGATCATTTGCAGGTTTAAGGTAAATTTGTTTGTTTGTTTGTTTGTAAGGGTTTATTCATTTTGTAACACTGTAACAGATATAGACATGTAACACATAAAAAATATACATATATATATATATATATATATATATATATATATAACGCACACCAGCACAGGGGGGCTCTTGAACTTTGTCTTATATTGAACATAAAAAGTACGTAACAAGAATATATTTAGCACCTCAAGATAAATTTGTACAAAGTCGTAATATTTTTCTTAACAATTAAAGTAAAAATATTATACAAAATAAATTAAAATGCATATTTATTTTATTATTCAACTATGTATTTGCCAATTTTATCTCTTGAAATAATTTCACATTTCTCATGATTCGGCCAACTGCTAATAGCCCCTGAGCCGTGGGTTGAGGACTCCTACCTTAGAACATTTGACCATTAAAGCATTTACAGGCTGAAGGGTAAAGGGGACAAAGTCCATTTTTAACATAAATTGAGCTAATGCTGCCATCTGTTATACAATCATAAGTCCTTTATAATGCACTTGGTATTATGGTTAACCTAGGTCTTTGTCATATTTAAATAATTTGAAAAAATATTTATTTAGTTCTTTATAGGGTTTTATATATAAAGGTTGTTATTCTAGAAAATGTGTGTCGTGTTATATTCCCCCTTTATTTCTCGTACCCTTCATTTGTCTGAAATATCCTGGTCACTTCTCAAAAGGTAAAACACCCTCATTGATAGTCATGCGGGTCAACCCTTCAACCTCTCTTTTGATATGTTTGAAAGGATGAGGAAGCTGGGTTGGAAACCAAAATTGTAGTTTTCAACTTTATTTACAAACAATTTTGGCTATATTTTCTCTAAATTCAATCTTACTCAGTCCTACTCCATTAGTGTATATATTTTGATAAAACGTCATCAGGCTGTTAAGTCGAGATCTGGACAAAATTAAATACAGTACCTACTACAAGTTGACTTATTGCCAAAATTTAATATTTGGTTTGATCTTGTACATAATAATATTTTACCAGTTTAATTAAATAAAACAATTAATGATATAAAAAACCAAAACGAAATAAAAATGTAATGGTACCAACACATTAGAATGATGGAATTTGATGAGAACTTGTTCTGTTCATTTAAAAGTTATATTGTCAAATTTAACTATATTGTTGACAAGTATTTAAATACTACTATTAGCACTACTTACTGTAAGTTAATCTAAAAACATCTTAATAGAGCAATATTAGGCCTAAATTTATTTTTGCTATAAAAAGTTTGTTAAAAAAACATCAATAACAGTGGCGTTAGCTTGCGTAACTATCCATCCCACCTTGAAAAGTACACAAATAACATTTGTATTCACGAGACAAAACATTTAGGAGAGTTATTTCAGAGATAAATATTTATGTAAATTTATAATAAACTGGAGGGGGGGGGGAATCACAGACGTATTACAGGCGTTCTTATCTTGACATTGTTCGGTTTTGGTCAGAACATCCAATGTATGAAGACTTCCCTCGGTGAGATTATATTTTCCAATGGGATTGGTAAGCCCTCCCACCGGAATCTGTCACTGCATGATTATCTCAATTAGATTCGACCAGGACATTGGTTTGTATGATGTGTATCTATTGCACGACAGTCTCATGGTCCTGGAATAACGCGTGGACGTGCACAGACTGACCAGTGGATCGTGTATTGAACATTATGAAGAGAAACCCACTGAATTGAACCGAAATGTGTTTCTATGCCATTTATTAACTTCAATTAAATAAACAAATAAGGGGTATTATTGTGAATAATTGTATATAAGTAATTATAACTGCTACTATCAAACAATTTATATATTGAACAAGAATTCAAAATTGCGTATACAAAATAAAACTAAACTTAATATACATAACTTTAAAACATACCTTTATTAAATAATCGAAAAATATTTTCATTAAGTTAATATAATCTATATGAACAGTGAAATTAGATTTTTTAAATCACAAAATTATCAGTAATTAAATAAATGGATCACTAAGATAATTTTATAAAAAACAACCTAATTAATTGTAAGATGATACTTTCTTACCAAGCTCATTTATTAGTGCTATTCATCTTACTGTCCACTAGGGAGGTATAGCTTGAATAATTTCAAAGAAACGTGTTGAGGAATGTGGATTTTAAGTCACCTTAATATAATATATTCTTGTGAATTTACTGTTAAAAAAACAGTTGGGAATACTACCCCTTTTTCATTTGCCCGGGAATCGAAACTATAAATACCAATCCTTACCTTCTGATTAAGAAGCCTAAACTACAACATATAAATCCTGCGGGAAATATTTACAACTTAACGATGATAAATAGGACCCGAATATTGATGACATAAAATGTATCCAAAAATTATTAATAATATGACCTAAATATTTAAAATAACTTTAAATATTTAAAAAAATTACCTGAAGATTTAAACAAAACTGGTAACTAATGTAAGCGATTAAACCCAATCTGCAATTTAAAAATTTAAACTAATTATTATATCTGTAATGAAAAACCTTTATTAAATTATCTCATATTCTGCTGAACATAGCACTGATTTACAAATATCTGTTTCATAAGTAATAACTACCCACTCCAAATGCAACCCTATCGAGCTTAGTCACAGTGTCTCACCAAGAATATGCAATTTACCAGCGAAGAGAGTATTCAGTTCATTTCCTACATTATTTTCTAATTCCGAAAATTGTGTAGTAAAAAAAACTTGAGTATGTATGGATGTATATAATATCAATATCATAAAAAATACATATTCATTTAATAAATATGCCTAAACATCACTCAAATATTCCTAAGTTTAGCCAAAAATTACACAAATAAGAAAATATAATCTTAAAATCCTAAATGACCGAAAATTACCTTTAAGAGAATGTTTCCGCAACAAGTGGATAATTAACTGAATTTTTTACACATGAGTATTTTATGTGATGTACCAAAATAAATATTATAAGTCATCCTAATTTGAACATGTTTTATATTAAACTTATCATTTTCTTTGTCAGTTAATTTATTGTATCTGTTATGACAAGGTTATTAATGTCTTGCAAGTGAGATTAAGGTCTCTTTATAAGGTCTTGCTTGATTTGTGTATTTGAACAAATATCACAAAATATTCTAACTACCAGAGGACTTTAATACGCCTCTATGATCCAGACAGGAAATGAAGTTGACTAAGTCAATTTTCCTTCAGGGTACGATGACTAGTATGAGTAAATTTCAACATATTAAAAGCTTTACATTGTAAAGACTTATTCAAATACCTCTAAAAATACAAATTGTTTTGTGTAAGAAGGTGCAAAAAAAAATTTAGTTCATTTGATAGATAAAATGATTAAAGTAGTATGCTAGATAAGTATTGATAGTCATTATAACTATTGACGTATCTCTTCCTACTGAAATAAAGGTCCCTGACTCGATTCCTGGATTGGCCTGAAAATGTATCATTGGTGAAATGTGACTTTCCCCTTTAACAATGATTAATTAATGGACGTTGGCTGGATGTTGTGTCTGTTCTAGATTCAAGTTGATCTATAAATCGTGTGCAGATATAATTAGATGGTTCAGAAAGACACGTTAAATAACTTCAATACAATAAAATATTATGGTTTTTAATTTTTGCATATTGGACCTGTATTATTTTAACGAAATAAACAATATCATAGGTAAAGTTATTGCATTTATATGGATATTAAATAAAACTAAGAGGAAAAATCTACAAGCATTATTCTTCTCCTAAAAACAATAAGCAAGTCAATATTCTGTTCCGTAGCGACGCTTTGGTTTGGAATGTTCCAAAGGTTCATAGAATACTTTGATTATTAAATAGGTCGCCTGGTGGTCTAGGGGTAAGGTGTCAGACTTCTATACTGGCGGCCGGGGTTCAATCCTCGGTCCCGGCACATATTTATCTGATTACTAAACCCTTCCTTCACCTCTGACAAGACATCTTGTGAATGTGAGGAATGCCAGGCTTCCACCGTGGTTCGGATTCCACGTTAAACTGTAGGTCCTTCATTTCATCTCACAATCACCTTACCATTACACATTAGCGTAAGTGCGTATAACCCGAACGGGTAGTAAGACGCGGTGCTAATAATAATAATAATAATTATTATTATTATTAAATCTTGAATTTTTGATAGCTCTGATTCATGAAAATAGCTTAAGACCTTATAAATAAATTGACTGAATTGAATAATTCAATGTAGTACAAAAATTAATGAATTAAGCTCATTACTGAAGGTGTATGACAGTTTAACTTGTATAAGGCACTAACCAGTCATAGCTGCGTCTTACTACAGTTTCTAACTATTTAAACGGTTACACTAGTGTAGTAGGATTCACTAAGATATAATTTTAGATAAAAACATATTTTTTGCGTGAGAAAAATAATTAAAAATCATTCATGGGAAAAAAAAACCTCACTATACGCCTTAACCCACAAGCCAACCAATGCGGGTGACGTCTAATTAATATACTACTAGTGTACGGGTACTTAATAATTTCTAGACAGTAAGTTTATTGTTGACAATTCCTTGTGTGATGCCTTGTCCGTGCACGAAGTGTCTATGAGCACCCCCCCCCCTTTCCCTGAGCTACCATCATTACTTCACAATTTCCCATCCCAACTCCTTTTGATAATCCAGGCTGCCCATTTCCCCACGCTCTTCCGCCCTAGTTAATAGTTAATGCTAATGCTTTGCTTGGGCTAATAGCCTTGTAAATTCGACTTGCTACAGAGACTGAATGCATGAGTTGCACTTGACGGTAAAGGGAGGAAGGCACTCGTGATGCCTTTGAGTTATTGGGGTTTAAGGGGTGGGGTATTAGGATTGGTGTAAAGGTGAAGAGGTTTGCACAATGCTTATGGTTTTTATGAAAAGACAAGAGAAAGGGAAATAAAGTTAAGGCAACTGCCTCAGTCAGCGATAATATATCAATCCCTGGTAGGTCAAACGGCTTAAAATTCCATTATCTGTGCCGTTTTCTGGAACAACTTATCTATTCTGTCTCAGCTTATTATCCCTTTCTCCCTTCACCGAACAATTGCCGTTTCCATATGAGTAAGAATGAAGGGAAAGAAAACTACAAACCTTCTTTTTTCAAGGTGAAGAAGAAAACTTACTGCTAGTTCTCAGCTATTTTAAATTTTCTCTGATGAACTTATCAAAACATTTCTGTATTTGTTAGAGGGAGACCTACACTAGGGAACTTTTAGCTGTGAAAATATGCTTAAAATATCGTTAAATGAGCTAATATAACATTTTCTGACATTTTTTCTAGGAATAGAACTAAACATATATGACTGTTAAAGAAAAATAACCTCTTTAAAAATGTTCGACTTTATTTTGGTGTGAAACATATTTTGAAATGGCAAATCATATAATTAAATATTTCGTTTAAGATGAACGTTTGTATAGCCGTTTCTCGCGTATCAAGGCGGCCTTATTTATCGTTGACATTTAAGTTCATCAGTCATCTCAATGTTGATAGATTACTATAGGTTTCGTTTTATAAACATTCCCACCTTGACAAAGTGGAGATTTTTTCTCCGTATTATATACAAAAAGTAGAATATGTTGAGCTTTATAAACATATGGATGATTAAGCTTAAAGTGAGTTATATAAAATTAGCCTGAGTTCCTATTTAATGAAGTCATAAGTGTCAACAAGGATATAGGAACTTTAGGTCAAATAGGGTGGGTAGTTATTTTTAGGTTGAGTAAAAACACATATTTGTATGCACGCACGCACAAGGGACTGATTAATAGTATAAGGAAGATATTCTAAATCATTTACTACTGTATTTGATAGTAACATTTATAGAATCACATTATCAGTTATATTCCTTCATATGCCAAGTAAATTGAACAATGTATAAAATTAAATTTTGCATGTTTTTACTGTCAAATATTATCAAAAGTAATCAAAACTAAGAAAAAAAAGGAAGATGTACTGTAAATACCAACAGTGAACCATCCATAAATGAGTTTTACTCCAAGAATAAGTTAATGGAGTTATTTGTCATACCAATCTATTTCCTACTATATTCTTACATTTTAAACAAAATCATTAGAGCAATTTTTGAATTATTTTAAATTTTCTATAAAACTTCTCATAATTTAACTACCATTCAATATATTTTTGCCCAAAACTATTTTATACAGTGCTGTTGGTAATGTTAAAAAAATCGTATTTTAATCAAAATTCTTAAATAAATTTTCTGCAAAAATTAATAAATATGAGTTACCCATTAGTAAAATATCCTTAATTTTTGGGCTAGGCTCAAAATTTTAAAAAAGAGTATAAAATATTGATATAGAGTTTGAACAAAATCCACTTAACTATTTTGTATTCGTGGCCAGTGACAGACAGAAAGAGATACATTTGGAAAGACAAAATGGTAAATTCCCTTTTTTTAAGTTCAAGCTCACATAAAACGTAAAAATTCATCACAATCACGATATCGAATTTTTTCATTACTTCATTACTTTCTCTTGATTTGAGAAAGTAAAAAGGAAACTTCAAAAAACTTACGGCATAATGAAGGGTAAAGTTCATTGCCGCATGTACAAAAATACGCTACTTATTCCTATTCTGAGCTAGTTCTATCCAGTCCATCTCATTACACTTAATCTCTTCCAGGTAAATTCTAATGTTATCCTCCAATCTGCGTTTAGGTCTAACTTATGATATTCCCATTGGGTGTACACTGTACACATTGCACAAGGTTCTAGAATATCTCATTAGCACTGCATGTAATATCTACTGTACTCTACAAGACAACTATACTAACAATATCTTGTGATGAGTACATTGGGTTTAACTCATTATTATGTATCCTCCTCCACTACCCAGTAGCCTCAACCCAAAGCACCATTTTTTATGAAAAGTTTTTTTCCGTCGTGTATTGTAAGAGGCTACGTTTTACAACCATAGAGAACAACCGATAACACTTTTATTTGTTCTGAGTTTTTCGAGTACACACCTATAAAGCAGGTGAGATAACAACATCTTACTGACCGATTAAAAACATACATGTCCTGACTGTATTCTTTCTTTAATTTCCCATTTGTTATCGTAATTGCTAGTTAAAAGTGTTTCTAAATATTTGAACTCATTAACCTTGTGAAAATTTATGTTTTTTTAAGTAATATTTAGATCATCATAACTGATCTGTGTTTTATATGTGATAAGAATCATACTGATTCTTCAAATACAAGATTTTCAATCAGCTTGATCTTAGATAAAGAAAAAATGGGTTGCAAAAAGTTTATTGATGATCAGAATATTCTATTATTTAACCATACATTAAATTTTATCCAATAATCGAGTAAAACACACATGGCAACACTGTAAAATGCACTGTATTTGAAAAATCTTGTTGTGAAATTACTTAAATTCATACATAAATTTGGTTATCATGTATAAACTTAATGTCACTGCTAGCTTGGACTGCCTGATATTTATATATTAATTTCAAGATATTGAAATTTCAGGCATATTCCTTAAGAACAATTTTATAGTAGTATTAATAACTTTATAGAGTAACATATACTCCGTTTGGACATAATGTCAAATTTTATCTATCTCTGATTAAAGAAAAGTTTATTTATTTTCTGTTGCTGCTTTGGATAACAACATATTCTATATAACTCAATCCGACAAAACCATAATCAATCCTACCATCTTTAAATATAAGTCACACTAAAATACATATACAAATACACAATTTACTTTTATTAATAACTAAAATAAGGATGCAAAAACTAATCCATTGATCAAAACTTATAGATTATGTTTCCCATTAACATGATGATAGGTGTATCAAACAGCTGATACGAGGTATTTGGCATGTTAGCTTGGCCAAATGTTTGATCAAAAATCACCATTAGTGGTTCTACTGAAAATTAGGTTTGAGACATTGATTGGAATTTACTTATCCTCTAATCTCTGATCAAGCCACTTATTGTTGTTTTTAAAATCGGCCTTAGGTCTTTTCAGCGTTTACTTATAATCCTATTTCCTTATTAGTCTCTGATAAAATGTTTGTATTTCTTGCAATATTATTTTTAATTTTAACCAAGAAATTCTAAATCATCTGTCTATTCTAATAGCTGCATTGTACCCTTTAATATAAACTCTTTCATACTCTCTGGAAATACCCTAATAGAATATTATATTGCTACGTTAAATAATATTAGTTGAAACGGATCTCCTTGTTTCAACTCATCGTTAATTGCGAAAGACATATCTGATAATTTACATCCAACCCGCACCCTGCCTTGCGTGTAAGTTAAACATACCTCAATAATATTGATACTTTTTTATGTATCCCTAACATAGCTAAAATTCATATAATTTGTTTCATTTAACTAAATCACAGGCTAATTTAAAAACTATTTATAATTATTGCCGAACCATCAAGTTGTATTACCACTTTTTTTTTAATATTTGCTGAATACTAAAAGTCTGATCAGGTGTTGATCTATTTCATCAAAACCCAAGATGACACACTATTTCCTCAGTATATGACGTCTATCTCATTAAAATGATGTAGGAAAAAAATGTTTTGCATATTATTTTGTAATAGTGATATACCAATATAATTATTACATATAGTTTTATTTTTATTTTTGAAAATGGGAATTATAATACCTTCTTGTGGCTGAAGCTGATAGTTCCATAAAGAACACAGAATTCTATGAATTTCTGATATAAAGATGTCACTAACTTCCTTTGTTCATTAATATATTGTTTATCACTGCGTATTACTATATAATACTCAGGTTATAGCTTTACGAAAAAAAAATCGGAAGAAAAATAATGTCGATGTCTCTTTTTTATAATTATATAACTTTTCATGAATTTTGTTTATCTTGTAGCTTTAAGACTCACCAATTAAAACATAAATTTATAAACTGGAAAATACTATCTTGATTTGCCACTTCGGTACAGATAGACAAGGCCCTTAAATACGAGTATAAAAATGTGTTTTGGTTATGTTCGGTAAAATATATACTTAAGAGGCATTGGTGGATGGGTGAGTGAGTGAGTGAGAGTAGACTAAGGCAACATTTATACTTGATAGTTCACGAGACACGCAACATTTTGAAGAAACACACAACTTGTGAAATGCAACAAGTACATTTAGATAGAATGACACAAAGCGCATGGGGACTCCAGTCATAATGGGGTCATCTGATAAATAATATTTGACACTACAACCAATTATCATAAGTATACAGAAGAAACAACGTTTGTGAATTCACACAATTATTCAAAACGAATTAACTCTTGGTGCTCATAAGGTTTTTTATTTATGATTAGCAAAACATGTTGACCAATTATTGCTATTAATCCCCACATCTTCTCTACCAAATGTGTCTTGGAATAATCTTTCCACTTGTAAACATAAATTTCAGAATATATTTTGACATTAATGATACATAAAATCAATTGTTGGACATCCCGCAGGGAGTTATTAATTTTCAGACATTTCTGCACATAACGAGAGAGCAGCAACTAAACACTTGTCACACGTCAATCATTGAACAGGGAGTCAGTCCACTACTCATGCATCCACGTGTTATGCTCCTCTCAGACTGAAGTATATTTCTTGTTAGAAAGAGTTAAAATACCTTCGGTGAATGTTTCATATTGCATGCGACATTTGCTGGGTGACTGTTTCATACGGTGTGAGATCAGAGGACCGAGACTATGAAACTTATTCGAACTACAGCAGTCATTATGTAGGGCTAGAACTGTTATCATTCGAATAGCATCATAATTTTTGAACTTAAAAGGAGAGGATCGTGACGTTATGGCTGGTATCACAAAACCAACGTCCAGATGTTTAATCGTGTGGAAGAGCCTTGAATGATCATGACCTTGTTTTGCCTTCTCAAAGACGGTTGACACTTATAGATTCATATAAATGTAATGTTTTGATCATGCTGGAAGGAGTGACATTGGTGCGTCTAGAAGGTGCTCAAATAAACGCCGGTGGTGCGCGTGCATATATTTCTTCATGACACTGCGGAAACCATATTTTCCAGTGACTCCCGAATTTTACTGATGTCACGCTGATGTCAACAGAGTAGGTGGGAGTCTCGAAATTATTAAAGCATCCGAATTGTAATACATTACACAATTTTATTTGCCAATCCTTAATGGATACTAGCTCAATATTTAGCTGAGATAGTTGTTTTTTTTATGCTCATAGTTTGGTTGTAAATATTCATAATATGATATTGATAGGGAGAAGTTTATATACAGTAGCCCCATGGCTTCTTTGGTGCTGACTGACAGCTCACAGCTGACTTATAACAGTCAACATTTAGGTATATACCTACATTTTGACAGTCTGAAGTGACAGATACTAAACACATGTTTTTATAGATCATATGGTTCTGCGTAGGGATACATAATTTGGTGTGATAGCTTTTCAAAGCCGTCAGCTATGGGGCTACTGTACATAAAATTATTCAACTCTTAACAATGATAATATTTTACTATGAAAATTACTGATAATGTATAGTTTTAGATAGTATATATATCAAAAGTGACAGCTTCAGATAACATGACCTGAAGCATGAATACGTACAAATAGATCCACTAGCTTTTACAGCTGTCAGATAATATTATTTACACTAAAATTGTGGTTTACATCTTGTTGCTTACAAAATACTAAACATCTTCAGTCCAGATGTATTTTAGAATATATCTTTATTAGTAGATGTCAAGTTTTTCATTTTAGATTAACATTTATTTATTTACTTCGTGGGTTTATGACAGAGGATCTTCAAATAATATTATATATGTTCATCTATCTATATATTTACTTTCTATCTTAGTAAAACAGTCCTTATTGGCACATTGGGTCCTAGCTAGTTTTGGTAAATTTCCTTACACATATCCTTACCCTATTTCCGAATATGTAACTGAAAAATTCTCTGGAAGCGAATACATTTAATAATGTACATGACAGCTATAAAAATAGCTATTTTCACCCTATCTTAGTTATTACCCACTCGGGCTAATATGAATGCATTAATGAGATAAGAAACTAGAGGGTATAAATTTATAGGAAATGTTCAGGCGTTTGCATGGAGGGCGAGTTGGAAACAATTTAGGTAAACTACCCTCACTATATCCAACCAGGATTTAAACACCGACCCCTCCCCCCCTTCCGTCCTAAGCAATCCATTCCTACACAAGACTGACGCGTTAGATATTGTGACCACTTATGTGGGAGATGGTAGCTTAAGAAATATTTTGTTCCTTGATTTTATTAATTTTCAACAAAATAGTAACTCGCACTGGTAAGCGAACGATCGAAATGTTAGGCTTATCTAATTTGATTGATTTTTCAGTAAAAAGGTGGTGACGTTAGTGTCCCAACCGGCCTTATTTAGCCATTTATTATCTCAATAGTTTACCTTTCTTCCTTACTTACTTTTAAATTCTACCTTCCTCATCACATCTCTTATTGAGTAATTAAAATGGGTACATCCAAAATGTGCATTCAGATAAACAGTTGGGGGAGGATTTATCAAATAATTTATTTACATGGATTCTAAGTTAAATATAATTTATAAAATAATAATGTATCACTTCTTTATAAGTTATTTAAAATTTTATGTATGGAAATTATGTTTTTAACTTTTTTAAGTCCCTCGTGTAATACCGTTATTTGTTACTTCAAGTCATATTTTAACTACTTCATTCAAGATAATCTTATTTCTCGCATGTGATTTCACGTTTAATTATATTAGGGACCTATACTTGAGATAGTTATAATTTAAAGCTAACATACTCATGTTTGTATGACGGAAGATCTGTATATTAATAATGATAATTCATTTTTAATACACCCCATGTGATTTGAGCCATTTATTTATCAATCACCAGCAAACCAGACTAGACCTCATGCCCACCGATGTGAGTGTAGCCTATGAAGTTTTTTGTTTATAAATTAAGACCTATGGCAGAATCAACTATTAATATTAATACATATCAGTTTAATTTTCTTGACTGGCATTGGTTTGTTTTACTTTTGTAATTTTTATAAATTATTTGTAGTAAATCCCATTGACTTTGTGATATTATTATATACAAACAATAAAAAAACACATTATGTCAGATACATATAAGGGAGCGTAACATGTTTGAATATTGTAATTTTATTCATTCATAAAAATTAGGGAAGACATATCAGTTGTGATATAGTCTGAATTTATTAATATTAATCCAAATTAAAAAAAGATTATATTGTCATTATGTTCCCCACTAAAATTACCCATCTCGTTTGCAATTGACTATTTACCATCAGATATGATTAATATTAATATTTTGTGTAATTATTTTATATTTCTACAAGTTATTTTTTACAAATAATTTGTTATATTTTAAATCTAATTGAACTTACTCTAAGAAAGAAGAATACTTGCAGAATATATTCTATAGATTAATCATGTGTTTAGAGATTAATGTTTATAGTCTTAATAACAATCATATTTTATTTAATTCAATAGTACTTGCTTAAAAATATGGGTCTACTTCATGTGCCTTTCAACATAGTTAACTTAAATATCTGCACTTGGAGAGTATATATTCACTGGCAAAACAACCCTGGTCCCCCGGCGCCATTTTCAAAACCTGCGGTCTACTCGCAGAGACTCAAGTTTTAGACAAGATCCCTAGGTGGCCATAATATCTTACCTCTAAAACCAAATACCATATTAAGGTAACTTCTGTGAACGAAGGAAACTTCCAGAGGGTTTGGATATACTCTTTTTTTTTACCTACCCTCTTTTTTTCCCTGTTGGGAACTAAGTTACACGTGGTGTTCTGGCAGAACTAAGCTCAAGATTACCAACATCAGTAGAAGTGTTGCAAACCTGAGAAAAAATCTCCTGTGGCCTATAGAACACCTAGAGACTTGCTGCAAGGAAAGACTCGTCATTGGGGTCCCATCAAGTTCTAGCGCCTTCTTATTTATTAGAGAGAAGAGTCTTTATATAATTTCGAAGATGGTTGGATAAACGCTTAAACATACTTTATTTTAACGAGAAATCTTAAAAATTCAATTAAATCTAAAAAATAATATTCCAGTTTAAAACAATATTTGATTCAACCACATGAGGTTGGCTGTTAATTGTTTAATTTTGTCAAGTGTGACTCTACTTTCCTGTCTTAAATGAATTGTAATTTAAGCTCACGATAAAAATGTTATTTTTTTATTGTAGTTGAGAGAAGTTTTTAAATGTTATATCTTAAGTAAAATATATATTGTATTGAAACTCCCTTGGAGTGTAGATCTTATATGATTTTTGTTAAATAACTTTAGATCCTTTATAAAAACTATTGATTTTATTATTTGAGCTTACAGTTATTATCAATTATTACTTTCATTTAGTTTTATTAAAATTACTACTGATATAAATAAAGGGTACGGTAAACAGTACTGACTTTATAGTTTTGTTATCATAAAATAGATGCATTTATAGCGTAGTGGCTTAACGGTGTCAAAACATATTGCCTTTTATGAGAAAAGTATGAAATTTCTACCATTTTTATACATTAGTGTTTATATTTAGAAGTGGAAGAAAGTCAGATATGAAATCTCAGGTCGATGAGAGGTCAAATCCAATATACCCACACCACCAGGTGTAATGTTTAACTATTCTTAACTCAGGTAGCAAATAGTGTAAAAAAGCATTTAAGATGTTACTAACCAATAATTTAGGGATGTACATTCATTTGGTGACATTTAGAATATATTTAGATAGTTAATTGAAAATGTATAGATTTTGACTATCTAACAGACATTGCCAATTGTGTATGATAGCAGTTGTATGTGGAGATAAAATGTGAGCACCAAGGCTACTTTAGGAACTGCTTACAACAGCAACCATTGACAACATTTAACACAGCCGTAGCTCTGAAATATAAATATAATCCTTTCATAGTACGGGGATCTCACTAATGTAGCGCTCGTCATATACACATTTAAAAATTGATCATGGTGTGGCAGTGGTTATTACCGGTGTTTCTTCCACCAAGTCAGTGACAATTATACCTCCCAGGTACACAATTGTGCCAACAACTACCCTCAAGGACTTCATATCACCGGCCGTGCAACGGCACATAGGTCCTTGCCAACTCCTGTTTGCTGTAGCTGCAACAGAAGAAGGATCAGCATTGTCAAAATAGCTGTTTAAGCGTTAACAATAGATGGGTGGATTTGGTGGTCTTTATACCACAATTACCTTCTTCAAACATATATCCCACCTTCAGTATTAAACCACTGTTGCTTCACTTTCTAGAAAGCTCACACTCACTGGCGATGATATGGCACTCCATGAACTGTTCATCTGTTAAGAAATAATTGAATCCTGTATTCCTGTCTGGCCTCCTGATGAACCACTTTTGCTCTTGCAAAATAATTCCAGTTGACCTGGCAGCCCACTCAGGGAGAAGATCACTTTGTCATCATGTTCGGTATCTTACACATCAAATCGATCATTTTCAAGTTTCTGGGAGACTGGATGGGAGACAGTGGCTGGCTGGTGTAAGCTGACATTTCTATTTCCCGAACAACAAATTTTTTCATAAATCTCAGTCATGATCCTAAAGTCACAGGTGAAAGCCTTCATATAATACTCAAACAAGATTGCAGTGAAGAATATAACTACTATGATACTGATATTATGCAAATAACCAAGCCGCCTTTTGAGGACTGGTGTCAAAAATTATCAAATTTCAATGTCAATTGTGACTATTGGCTTAAGACACTTTCATTGGAGCTTCTATTGCTGTGGTACATCCGCTGCCTTCGTGAGGATAAATTCCCTATACGTGGAATTACTGACAAAGATCATTCCCAGGTTAGTTTGACCTAGGTCACATACACTACTAATGATAAATTGCCATACATATCCATTATATGATGACTCTTGTTGAAAAATACCAAGACGTCATAGTTCCATGTTTGCAAGAGGAGGGAGGCCGATATGCATGTATTTTTCCATTTGGCAGATATTATTTAAAAGATGTGTACGTACCGGCGACACTGATGTAGTAGTACTGGCTGTGGTTTTATTTAACAAATTAGCTACTAATGAGCTGTGAATTGCCTTAGGTTTTAGGGTAAAGATTTCGGTACATAGCTATTTAGAAAATGTTTGTCACGATGAATATTCCACTGTGTCATAATCTTCTAGTCTTTTACGCTTTCACTGGGTGGGATATTATTTAGACATTCACTGGTAAAGGAAAGAAGACTGCCCGAAATATGCAGAAGTCTTTCCCAGAGGTTAAATATGTTTTCCATGAATAACTATCCATGCAAAGTGAGATAAATCAAGAGTCAATGCTCTTTCTGGAGCAAATTTTGCTGACTAAAGACCAAACCAGTGAAAACATGGAGGTTAGTATTACCAGGAAGGAGCTATTCACAAAAGTCTATAGCAATATAAATTATTCCTCAAACCCAGGTGAAGATCAAGAAGCACATTAAATGGATTTGCTACCAGGCCTACTGTTGGAACCTGGCATTGGTAATAGATCCAGATATGGCAAGGCCCTTTGTCTGGAGATGAACACAGGACAAAACTGGGTATCAACCTCTTTGGAACTCTTTCCCTGAAGCATCAGATTTTAAACATGAATTGATCCGCTGTAATTAGAAGAAGTGGTGCACTGAACGTTGCAAGTGGGCCAAAGCTGCTCTGTGATTATGTTCTGGGGATTGTTGATTTGGTTCATTACATATATTGAATATATTATTACTTAGACGTATTACTTGCATGTTAATTTTACATTACCATAAATACATCAATTTTACAGGATATTTACTTTTATTTATTTATTTGTTAATGACACCTTAAATATTTTTCTACATTATTTGCTTCCTAAGTTGAGCATATCTAAACATTAAGCCTTTTGAAGAAGCAGCCATATTTGATTATACCTTTGACTGACAACAGAGATCAAATCTAAATTCCATTTACATCTAAATACAAACAGTATGGTATGTAGTAGTTATGGTAGAAATTTCATAGTTTTCTCATTAAAGACACAATTGGTCTGGCTTAGAGCTGTACTATTACCAAAAACCTGTAAAATATAAAGTACGAATTAAAATGCATTGTTGCAAAAGCACTCCGTCGAAGAGAATAAATGAAATAATATACACTGTAATAGAAACATCAGGAAAAGAGGAATAACTTTGGTCACCAAAGAAAAAACAACCAATCTCTGTTTTCAAAGTGCAGCATTAAAAATGTTTATATTGCTTATAGCTCAAAAAATATTGGTTTTATAAAAGAATATTCTAAACAAATTGTTTTTATTTTTAATTTAACTAGAACTTTACAGGTACAGGTTATTGCGTATCTCAATTAGTTGCCAATATATGATAAAAATTGGAAATTCCTGCTAATATAAGATATCCTTTTAGTAATTTTCATTGGAAATTGAGAGCGAATTTTTGTTTATGTTGTTAAACAATGTCTAGGATACAAAGTTTAATCAAAACCAATAGATCAGATTTTGAGATAACATATTTTTTTCTCTTTCTACCGTCCAGTAAATTATCGTACCTATTATTTTAGAGCTAGCTCACTTAGTTAGGTAGCCACGTGATCTAAGGTGCTATTATTTCGGTGGACTAAACTGACATTAACGGGGATATCGAGGCTCGAATCTCGGTCAGGTGTACTGAAAAAGATTTTCAAAATGGTTTCACTATATTTATCCATGCAAATGCTGATACACTTCCTCTATACATAACCTTCATAATCTTTAAAACCATTGGTGTTTAAATAAACATAACAGATAGTGGTGTTAAAAAAATAGGGCTATATATATAAAATAGTTCAAAAAATCCCCAAGGGGGAAATCTTGGATACAAAGTCTTAGTGCAATTTGTAAAATAGTTTAGGCTCTAGATAGAGATACAGACACACAGAGACATACAAATGGCATCGCAAAGAACACTTTTTTGGTTTCAGTGGGTCTTGAAACGTCTACACTTATCAAAATATCGTGTTTTATTTTTTTCATGATCGCAGTACTTCTCTCTCCGAGGAGTCAAGGGAAAGTAAAAACAGGATTTACACAAAAATTACCCTTAAAAACATTCTATTATTAAATCCCTGACATCCACATCGCCAGTAATCTAGTCCTTACCAGAGTGACGCCTTGGACCAGATGACCACCTATTCTGATTTTGTTTTAAATCCTTTACTCAAAACCCATTTGGATTGTACGAATATGAACCCATTACATTTTATGTTTATGATGAGAAAGAATGATATTGGAGTGTTTCCATATTTTAGTGGATGGAGAGTGGAAACTCATTTAGGAAACATTATCTTCAGCACACACGACAGGGATTCAAACTAAGATCTCCCCGTCGTCATAGCAGTCAAGAATACTGCAATAGTGATGATTTAGACCAATCGACTACCGAAGTAGGTGTCATATAACTGTGTTGTTCAAATGATGATACTCATATAAATCCAAACGCCAACTATACTCATATAAAGAAAGATCATAAACGTAATTTTTTTAAATAAAATTTTTCAATTCGTCTAATACGTTGAATTTTTTAAGAGACTGAATTTTTTTAAATTAGCACTTCTAGCAGAAAGACCACTAAATGAATAATAACCTTCTCTGGTGGCCACATGGTCTAAGCCTCCACTCGTCCAATAGACTAGACCACCAATAATAGGTAGATCGGGATTTAAATTTCAATCGGATGTTTTCACTCTCACTCTCCGCAAATGCTGGTACACTTCTTATAAATTGGCCCTTCCTCATACATAACTCATTAGCGTAATTAGTACATATGCGTATAACCTAAACATGTAGTAAGAAACGATGCTACACAATATAATATTACGCTCATAGGTAGAGACTAAGAGGATAGTGTAGAAAAGGTAGACCCAACTGGCGTGTAGGAATTATGATAGACATCAAATGTTAAAATCATATGTGGAAGACTACTTTCCAGAATAACCGGCTGAGATTCTATCCCCGACCTCCCTCGTCAACAATGACCTCTAATGACGTGAATGTTAACATTCCTTGTTTGATTTTTCTATATTCATAACTTGAACTAAGTTTTAAAACTATGTAACTATCTATGCGGATGTCCTAATAGGACACTCTTGGCTACTCGTATACATACGAGATACACTGTACTTACCAAAGCAACATGTTCAAGTAAATTAGTTATTTGCATCACATCAAGTAAGTCTCGTACAGTTCGTGAAATTTACCTTGACGTAATTTCTTGGCTACAGCAAGATTCGTTTACTCAGAACATGGAAATGGTTGGCAAGCAAGAAGACCTAAGTTTAAATATTACACTCTTGGGAATAGACAACCAAGGACCTAAGGCTCAACAAGTTTTGATTAAACTGACATGTTTAAGACATTCATGTGAGCATACTGTAGTAAGATATATAACCTTATATTAAAATACATCATTTTGTAAAATAGTAATAAATTTCTTTCGAAATCTTATTCAAGTCATTTTTCTATTACTAAATGGTCTCAGTGGTTGCATAGTTTAAAATAATGGTTGTTAACCTATGGACCGTGGGCCAACTGATTATATCTAGCCCGTAAATTATTTAACAAACACACAATCGTGTTCATAAAAGTAAACTAATAATTAACTACCTAATAAATGAGAAATATAAAAAGTTTAACACTTTTTGCTATATTTTTTTTCAAACTGGTCCACAATTTTCTTTCTAACTTCATATGACCTGCGTTATCATAAATGTTGTCGACCCGTTTTAAGCCGTCATCTTCGCGTTAGACTAGATTGCACGTGAATGGATATCGGATCCATATCGGATGTGCTAAGAGTGTGTTTTTTTTTATAAAAAGGTTTTCTACTCTCCATCCACGAAAATTAAAATACACTTAATGTAAGTTCAACCATTCTCATTTTTAATATATCATCGTAATTTTAATACGTAAGGCAATGACAAAAGATACTTAAGAATTTAAATAAACTTATTAAACTCGAAACAGTGGATACTTGGACGAAGGCATCTATCTAGTATTATTTTTTCAGAGTTCAAATCTTGTTCAAATGTCCTAAGGTGATATTTCCTAAATTATTTTTTATATTATTATTATTATTATTATTATTATTATTATTAACACCGCGTCTTACTACCCGTTCGGGTTATACGCACTTACGCTAATGTGTAATGGTAGGGTGATTGTGAGATGAAATGGAGGACCTACAGTTTAACGTGGAATCCGAACCACGGTGGAGGCCTGGCATTCCCCACATTCACAATATGTC